>BRYE01000023.1:15417948-15425448 GCA_030159115.1 Actinidia arguta var. hypoleuca
GTGTATGAAGATAGAACCCAAAACTGTTAGGTTTATTGGTTGTAATCCAGAGTTTGACTCTCAGAAAATGAATCTTAGTAGGAGAAGCCACATCCATATCCACCATGATTACTTCACCCAAAGCTTGTCCTAGTACCCTATCAGCCTCTTGAGTGAGACATTCCAATGGAAGATCAAAAAGTCTAACCAAAACCACAAACTTGGCCACCACAACCCATTGGAGAGGTATATTCAGTCTCCAATAATCAACGATGAGCAATGCCCCTTCAATAGACCAAGGTCAGTTCAACCACATGTTCCATATCAGCTTCATGAGCGAA
The DNA here is from genome assembly GCA_030159115.1 of Actinidia arguta var. hypoleuca. NCBI lineage: Eukaryota > Viridiplantae > Streptophyta > Magnoliopsida > Ericales > Actinidiaceae > Actinidia > Actinidia arguta. Next base: position 15,418,269 of record BRYE01000023.1, read on the forward strand.
GCAAAAAGATAAAAGTTGCCAATACTCCCCAACATTGAAACACCTAGGTCAAAATGCCACAAAGTATCAACCAGTTGGCTGCATGCATCAGGTATGAGGAAAATTGTCTGATACCATGCAAAAAACCGACCACGTTAAATCTAAAGTCAGATCTCCCCCTCTGCCAAAGATTATCAGCTAATCTCATACTACTTGATGGCATTATTGCAATATACCAGTACCTTTTGAATGCTTATATCAAGAGTTTATGTTTTAAAAAAAAAGGGTCTATAGTTTCCTCATTATAACACCTCTATTATCTTTAAACTATCCTAATAATCACCTAAAGATTCATATCCATAACAGGTTTACCAAAATGGCTCAATTTTGAGTTAATTAGTTGTTTTGAATTCCGAACTTTTTCGTCTTTAATGTACTTTTTTCAGAGTTTTGTCACAAATTTGTAATTTTCTTATTCCTCTTGACGAGGGAGTATGCAAACCTAAAAATTGTAATCAAATTTGAAAAAAAATTATACTAAAGACAAAAAAATAACTTATTTGTCGAGCGAAAATATTTTTTTTTCATCTTTCGTGAACTTACTTTCAAATTAGATTAGAATTTTACATTTACAGATTACACTCGACACTTGTCAAGAGAAACCGAAAAAATATAAAATTTTAATTAAACAGTGAAAAGAACTCACTAAACTCCAAAATATAAGTAGTTAAAAATTTAGCAATTTTAACATAGCCAAAACTGGGCCTGAGTCTGCAACATCTACCAATTAGACTCGGAAGTCTTTAAACTAGACAGCAAACATTGTTGTGAAATGAGCTGCTTGGTTCCCATGTAGGTACTGTCCATTAGGGCACCAATGTCTAATAAATTTTCATCCCTGGGGTTCCAAGCTTTTATTACATATTAGTCCAAGCAATCATTGCATAAAATTGCATAGTTGCTTTGGTCCATTAAAGATGGATGTCAAACAACTAGTACAATCATTAAGAGTAGTTTGGGCTAGGTAATTTTTTAATTTACCTGTTTTGATTTTAATTTTTTAATTTTTAGTGATTTTTTTTCCAATTTTGAATATAATTCTATATTTTTCTGATTCCTCTTGACGAGAGAAATCTAAAAATTTAAAAATTTTGCTCAAAATTTGAAAAGTATAAATCTCTCGTGGTTAAAAAAATCACTGAATATGAAAAAACCTCAAAAACAAAAAGCTAAATCAACTTAAAAGTAAATATATTCAGCTAGCGTAATCTGAGTATAAATATAGTCCATCAGCCTGATGATAATGAAAAAACAAAATTGTAATGGACTCTTAAAACCTCCCGTTTACATTCAAGGCTGAACTCAATTGTGAACCTCGGCCTCTCCACTTCAGATGGCTTTGTGGCCCACAATGAAACTTGGTAGTGCTTACTTGACTTTCTGGGGGTAGAACATGACATAATATATTATATTATAATATAAATTTTCCTTTGCACCTCTATGGTGTCAGTCATAATATATTATATTATAATATGAATTTTCCTTTGCACCTCTATGGTGTCAGTCATGTGCTAATTACCCCTTTGATATTTAAATATCACCACATGACTCCATGTGATTTGTAAACTAAAATTTACAATATTATTTTTCATCCATTTTAACAGTAAATGCATTTCAATTGCCTAGATGGCGAATGAACCATTTAATTAAGATGAAAATAATCTCTTAAAATCTTTAAATTTTCAAACAATCTATCTATCATAATCTTTTTTTCCGTCATCTCCCTTACTGGAATTTACTATAATGCACTCACATATACAATAACAATTATATCCTAACCATTGAATGCAAGTGCTAAAGTCAACAAATGCGGCTTTTAAGCGCATGTTGAAGTCAGTGAGCCCTTATACCAGTACACCTGTTCAGTTTATGGGATAATTACACTCTACACCTTCATACTTTTACTTCAATTTTAAATTGGCTTGTCCTTACTTTCACTCGTGTCATTCTACTCCTTATATTTTAGCTACGTGCCATTGTAGCAATCCCATCTATTGTCGACTACTGTAAATGATAAAAAGAAGCCATGTCGCCTCATAAAAAAAGAGCGCGTGGCTATTAATTGAATAGAAAGTCAAAAGGTAAATTAAGTTAAGATTCCTCATCCTCAAATAAGTCATTGCATGTATCGCAAAATAAAATTACTCATTGGTTGATATGCTATCACGTGGTATGGCCATTATACTTAATATTTACTCTCTTTTTAGAGGTATAATACTGGAAGGGAAACATGGGTTGATTGATTGGTAGTGAAAATCATAAAGCAATGATGGAAGCAAATGGTGGTGATAATTGGCATCATTAAGTATCAATTTAACAACAAAAAAAAAAATATTAATGAAAGTTGTTACCCGCAACTAAGAGTAAGAAATTCCACAATAATCAAATGGTTAATGTGGTATTCACGTGTTGTGATCGGAGATAATATTGGAGGAAAAATATTGTGATAATCCTCTAATAGCCAAATTCAAAGTGCAATGAACGCGATTGGTGATGATAATTGACATTATTAAGTTTAACTTTAGCAAACGAAAAGAGAGGGGCTATCAATTATAATAATTGAAGAATAAACTAAAGCGCCTACAATTGTATTGATTGGTTAATAATGAAAATAACCTATAATGGAAAAGTGCATTGATTGTCTGATAATGAAAATCCAACGATAGAGGTGATATGCTATTATAATTGGCATCATCGAGGGTCAATGTAACAAAACAAAAAAGAAATGACAAGAGAGGCAGAACAAGAACAATTGAAAAAATCAAAATTACCAAGCAAGCAATTAAAGTGGTCTACATGTGTTGCGCGACTATGACAATGAAGGAGAAGTGTTGAGACAATTATTTGTTAATCAAAATTTATGAAGTGATGAATGCAATTGATGATGATAGTTAGCATTATACCAAGTCTAAATCTATCGAAGTGATAAGAAAGAGATGCTCACTATAATGATTGAACAATAAATAATGATAACTATAAAGGTAAAGTGGTTGGCATGAGCGTAGCACGTGCAAAACCACTATTATATATACACACGTATATAAATGCTTCATTTGTGTATATGTCTATATATATGAGGGATTGGGGGTTGTAGTTTTATTTGTGTTTGTACATAATATATATATATGTGGGTATAGTTGATTGGTTAAGAGAAAGAAGATGAGGGTATTATGGTCAATTTATGAGTTATGTTAACTCATTTTAATGGTGTGTTTTAGTCCAAAAACTAAAGTGCAGTTGTGTGGTAATTTCTAAACTTCATAGGGTAATCTTCACATGGCCCAAACCATAAGGGCAAATCAAAACATGAATACTTAACTCAAAAGTAAAACTAGAACACCAGATTAACATGCACTCTGAATCTAAGGAGTTGATTATGATTTTACCAACAAACCTGAGGAAACAAGGAAATGATACCCTTACCAGCAACTCCCATTTCAGCCAAGGCTATGATAGCCTCAATATCATAATGCCAAAGTCTGCACAAACAAAATAAACAAAAAACAAGTATGCTATAAGAAAACCAAAATTTGTCATAACTAGTTAATAGAAAAGTAGTAAGAATGTAATTGAAAGAAGTACCAGCAGTGTTGTTAAAACAATTATTGTGTGTTATTCTAGTAGCAGTAATATTTAGTGGTAATAAACTAATAATGGTATTTAACTGTGAATATATGAGACACTCACAGTTTATACAAAGTCACAAACAGAATTATAGGTCATTCTTAATCACAAGAAAATGAAATATAAACTAACCTGGCATCCTAAAGTGCAGCCCAGTGCACAAGATTCACCAAGGATGAGAAACATAGCAGATAAAAGCATGAAGCACCAAGACACAACATAACATGCTACTTTTCTTAGGGAATCTAGAGTTGTTATTCTATTGTTTGGTTTAAGCCAAATGTACCAAAGTGAGCTTTTCCTCAATGGCTTTGTTGTCTAGGTAGGGGCTTGCTACTGAAGATAGGTTGCAGGAATAGGGGATGGAGGAGGATCCAAGTGTGCTGTGTAATCAAGAACCTGCATCTCATGAACATCTCTTTTATGGATGCTATTTTTCTGGAAAAGTCTGGTCCAGGGGTGGGTGTTGGATAGATTTCAGGTGAGGAGGGGCACTACTCAATGGGGTCCACTGAATTGGGATGGTGTCACGTCCCGCTAATTAAATCTAGGATAAATAAAAAAAGTATCAATTTTAATAATAAAATAATTGAATTTTGAAAAGAGTTTCTTTTAATATCTCAGGGCCCACATGCACCCTGAAAATGGTCAAGAAATAGGTTTTTTGACACACAAAATACCAATACACAAGCTACAAAATAAACTCAAAGTTGATTGATTATGTTGGAATTAAAAGATTTATTTTCCTAATTAGATTAGGAAATCTTTTCTTATTTAGTGTTCTATAATAGGTCATATTGACCATAGGTTAATTAGGAAGATTTCTCTTTATTGGTTTTCCTTATTTATTAATTTTTCTATGCCTATATATAGGCTCCTCTTGTACACTACATTAGAGATACTTGCAAGAAGTACAAAAAAATCACATTACAACCTCATAGATCAACTCAAAAATAGTATTTTAACAACTATGCAATATTTCTTGCATCAAAAAAATATTAGGGATAACCCTTTCCAACCAATGCACCACGTCCCTAAGAAGGTGGAGAAGCATCTGCAAAGGAACACTCAAAATATTACAAATGATAAAGTGTAGCAATTACCAAGTTACCATGTCAATGTTTGAGCAAGCCGTAATCAAAGCAATTGGAAAAGGGAATGCTAAAATCTTCAAAAGAAGTAAATAGCTTTAAAACTATATTCATGAAGCCAACAACTATGAATATTTTTCAAAATTCAAAGAATTATTAAAACTAGCCCTTTTGAGGTCCAAGCCCGCAAGAAGATTGGACGTGAAAAGTCACCACCTATCAAAAGAAAAACTCAAAATCGAACTAATTAGAATACTATCCACCAGAGGAGGATTAAATTGCAATAACTATATCGTCTAAATATAATAATTTAACACTCATGTAAGATTTTAAAAAATTCAAGAAATGATGCAGGAGCATATATAACTCCTAGGAATGCCAAGCGGCCCAGCCCGCTAGACAACTTGGATTGGGGCATTAGTTTTATGGAGTTCAGTTTCGTATTCATTTTATTATTTTTCCAGCTTCTTTACTGTTTTATTAGGGATTATACACTTGTATTATATTTTTAGTGTGGCTTTTTTTAGTATAGGTAGAAGGGCTGAGATTAAAAGACTATATGAGAGATCTAGGGCTAGGATGGGTCATAGAAACTCTAGTGTGTGTGTGTGTGTGTGTGTGTGTGTGTGTGTGTGTGTGTGTGTGTGTATACTCTTTTGGTGAGTCTCTCTGGGCAATTTTTTAATCATTATTATAGAATTTCAGATTCAAGAGGCATTCCTGGGCCTTAAACCCTAAAATTCTCTATTTTTACCTACGAATTTCAGTTCCTACTTCATTTTCTTTCTGGCTATTTTTTTTATGCTATTGCTTGATTTAGCCTTCTGAACACAGTTTAATCCGACACTTGGACAACAGCCGTAAGCTTTCTTGTAAGCTTTCTTGTTGCATCACTTTCGGAAGCCACAAGCTGCAAAAGAATTTCAAAAGCATACGGATAAGAGATATCGCAAAAGGATTGAGTAAATGACATCAACGTACATGAAAAAATAAAAAACAAATGAATCAATTTGAGACATTGTATTGGAAGTGGGCGTCAATCACAATACAACTTATAACAATCGGCACAAAGATCATACATTTAAAATAATTTAAGATTTTCAAACAATACAAGAATTGATCAAGGAAAACACTTACAATGCATGGCTGGAGCAAATTCTCAATTAAATTAATAGTGAGAAGTAACGAACTAAAAATGAAATTCAAAGGTGAATCTTTAGAGATATTGAGAAAGAGAGCAATGATGAAATCACATCATAACCATAACCATGTGAAACAGCAAAAAAGCATAACCTTTTTCTCATTAAGGAGGACAAAGGAGAAGTGTGGCCTACAAAAGAAATTTAAATCTAAATCCATTAAGAAATATTGTATATACAAGAGCACAAGCATAAATCGGAATATAAGGTTGTTAAATAGTACAAAGGTCCTAATTTAACAATTACGTAAATCGAAAAAAAATACAAACAACGCATAATTGAACACTTGCCATACACTATTGGAAAATTTTTGAATCACCTACAAAATTGAGGATTTAGCTCAGTAGGCACAAGCTGCAAAAACAATTTCAAACTGTAATAGATTAGAGACATTGTTAAGGTTTAAGTGTATGTCATTACATCTCTACTAAAAACCTAAAGATCAAAATATAACAGTTGCGAAATATTTTTAACCCTTTCAATCACCAAGCCGCAAATAGCTTTGGAAGTTGGAAGCCACACCTACAAAATAAATTTAAAATACAATAGATTACTTGTAATATACGAGAGAGGAGGTATCCTCACAACTATGTAAGATTTTAAAACAATTCAAAGAAAGATTAAAGATAATACTTACAATTCACACCTTGCAAGTATCCATTAAATGCATAAGTGAAAAGTTAAGAGATGATTAAGAACAACCCAGTGCACTAGACCAAGTCACGCAAGAGTTGTAGTTGAATATACTCTCAAGTGGTGGTTTAAGGAACGTTCACCAACCAATAAAGGAGGTGAAGGTTCTTCAACAAACAAAGATTAATCCATAAAGACAAAAATTCCCTCTCAAGTTTCGTCGCCCAACAAAGATGCTTCCTCAAGGTACCTTTACCGACTAAAATTCCCGCGTAACGTCTAACGACTCACTAGGATGCTTGTTTAAAGTTCGTCGACTAAGAAAGATGCTCACTAGAAATCCGTAGACAAACTAAGATGTTCTCGTTTAAAGTTCATCGACTAACTAAAATGCTTAGAAATTCGTAGACAAACTCAATGTTCTCGCTTAAAGTTGACCAATTAAGATTTCTCACTTAAAGTTAACTAATTAAGATGTCTGGCTTAAGGTCCGTCAACCGACTGAGATTCGCGCTTAAGGTCCATTGACTGACTAAGATGATCATTTAACGGCCGTTGATCAACTACAATCCGACTAACATTTTGCATAAGGTA
>BRYE01000023.1:15482948-15485448 GCA_030159115.1 Actinidia arguta var. hypoleuca
AGAAAGAATTGGAATATGAGATAAATTACATGGTGTGGTCATTTATAATCATAAAAGATATAATGTAAAATCGACATGGAGATAAGGTCGATCGAGATAAAATTTCAGTATGATATTCATGGTTAATAGATCAACATATCGACTAGTGTAAATTTGAGGATAGCAATGATATACAATATGTTTTCTAAACTATGGAGTACTTTTTAAAAATATTCAATTTTGTATTCATCTTGTGCATGTGTGTCATCTATTGAAATTCATTATTTTTTATTTGGATCATGATATGTATGATCTTACTATTCAATGGCTAAAATAATATAAAATTGATTGTTTCATTGATTGAGTAGACCTGCAAAGATCTTGACCAACAAGTCGATGCCCAAAGCTAAATGAGCCCGACCACCAATAATGTATCAAGGAATACCGAGTATGAGATCCTTCATGATTTGATGATTCGTTGAATTCTTATAGATTTATCGTTGAGTCATTGTTGAATTGAGTACATTATAGTTATTGGAATCATAATATGTATGATCTTATTGTTAGATGGCTAAAATGCTCTAAAATTGATTGGTATATTGACTGAGTGGACCCGTCAATATCTTCACCAACAGTCTGATGCCAAAGAGCTACGTAAGGCAGGTGAGACCGCCCATTAGTAATGTACTAGAAAAGACCGAGTGTGAGGTCCTTCATGATTTTATAATTCGTTGAGCTCTTATAGATCTGTCATTGGGCCATTATTGAATTGAGCATATTTCCGTCGTATTGTATATTTTCCTATTTAAAATGATTTTTCAGGCGAACGTGGGATTTGAATAGTACGAAATGGGTTGGGTGAAAGAATTGATAATTTAAGATTTTATATCATGTTGTATAGATTATTTTTGAGATATTGTAATATTAACATTTCGAAGACTATTGAATATTTGAGACAAAATAGCACTATGATTGATTATACATGAGGGAATATGAATTTATTGATTAATTTACGGCCGGGAGAATCGGGTCGTTACAACACCTGTTCAATTTATTTTATTGAAAGTTGCAACTTGCACTTAGCACCACTAGGGATGGCAAAGAAAAGACCCGGCGAGCACCCTATCCACCAAAAATAAAAAAGGCCCGGTTTTACATTGGTTTTCTACCCGCGTGGGTAGGATTCCAGATGAGCAAAAACACTGTCCAACTAGGAACAGGTAGGATACAAAACTTACAAATTTTATGGAATAAAACTACTCCTCACATACTATTATCTTACTATATATATGTATATACATGTATATATAAAGATAGATTGTAGCTTTGAACCTAATAAAATATAGGTGGGTCGATTGTCAGACGAATCACTCTACGTGGGTGCTTCAAGTTTGCCAAATCATATACACATTTTGGTTGAATGATTTTGGGGTGTATGGTGGGGGAGAAGCAGGTTGGGGAATGGGTGCGGGTTGTTGGGTGCCTACAGTGGTCGGAGGGGGAGTAGTAGGTTGGTGGTTGTACAATGGTCGCTGGGCGAGGAGAAGAGGGTTGGGTGGGTGGGATGGAAGAGAAGAATGGGATTTGGGGTTTTAATTTGGAGAGTTGGGTTGGGGTCATTGATTGTTGGAATTTGTATTTTTTTTGGTTGCCATCTTGGGTTTGGGCTCGGTGTTGACATGGAGTTGACACGGTGCCATGTGTACTAGTCCGTCAATAAAGTGGATGGCATTTAGGATTGGTTCCAATTGACAAAGATTAATAGGTTAAGAGCCTTTATGATAAAATTATTTGTTTGAGCCCAAATAAAAAATTAATCAATACTTCAAGAAAGAAAATGTAATATATCCTAATTTAAATCATTGGACCAAAATCGGCCCCGCAACTTAACAGCTGGTGATCCAAACGAAGACAAACTCAACCCTTCTTTCCCTCTTCTTCGGTCAACTGCCGTAGATCGACCCCATCTTAAAAACAAAACAAAACAAAACAAATATAGCTGGGTTAATGGAAAGGGTAATTTTTATTTTATATCCTTTAACTTTCATTCAAATTTTACTTTTGTTCTTTATATATTATTTTGAACATATTTAAATATGAAGTTTAGAGATATTTGCAATGTGGATCCTCCGTCACATCTATTAAAATGTGTGGACATAAATAGACATGTGCCATGCACATTTTAGATGTTTATTGAGGGATAAAAATGATATGTTTTCGTATTTAGTAAATTTTTATCCAAACTAGATAAGAAATTACTTTTTGAACTTTTTTTGTTAAAAGGAGCTGAAAAAGTATATGATTTTGATTAAATGATACAAAAATTATTAAAAATATTTTTTTTATATTTATATTAATTTGAAAATATTAATGTGGTCATATGCGTGACACGTGACTATTTCCGTCCACAAATTATAATGAATGTGAACTGAGGGTCCACATTATAAATATTTTCAAAGTTCAGGATTTAATATATTCAAATTAAAACGTGAGAGATGAAAATAAAATTCGGATAAAAGTT
>BRYE01000023.1:15527948-15535448 GCA_030159115.1 Actinidia arguta var. hypoleuca
TTTATTCCCAGAAGCAAATTTTCGATAGCAAATAATAAAAAGTTGGCATTTTTGCCAAAAAAATGAAAACAAAAACCCAATCACCAAAGTTATTCCACTCAAAATTACTTTCAACCTTATCTTGAATGTTTATCCAAATGAAAATACACATCCCAAATGGAAATAAACCACCCACAGAAAGCTTTGCAATACTAATCTCTCATTATCTTCAAAACCACAAAGTAACAAATCTTCTCTCTGGATGTCCACCTGTTCAAAAGGAGTTGGGCTACATCTGAAGAGTTCCTACAGACAGTTGGCAGTTACAAAGACAAGTGAAAAATAAGAGTAAATCTAAGCTTGAACAAAGCTTTTGACTTTGCTCAGTATCCACAAATGGCAACAATAAAACATAAAGACAGAAACCAAACAACAAATGCAAACATCCCACAGGATCCAGTTAAAGATCTAACATATTAAGTTAAAAAAAAAAAAGATTATTAGGAAATGGAGATTGGAGAGAGAGTGCTAAATGAGAGAGATCATAAAGACCACCCAAAAAAAAGTTACACACATACACAAATGGTCCAGTTCATGAAGATCTAAGAATTAGATTACCAAAAAACATAAATAAAACAAGATTTGGAAGAAACGGACATTGGAGAGAGAGGTGGTGTAGAGCTCCCTTCAATCCAAACAAGGAACTAAAGATGGGTAATGAAGCTCCTGACATATGCAAGCCACAAGCCTATCATCCATTTGAACAGAAGTTATGGAGATAGGAGTGAGGGATCCATAGATCAGCAGCTCAATCTTCCCAATCAGACCCTCTATTGGACTTCAAGGAGCTCTACTCCCAAAATCCTAATTTCATGAATCCATACTTACATTGAAACAAAACATCAAAAAAACCACAGTAATTAAATACTACCCACAAACCCTAAACCACACAATACTTCCTTCTCAAACCCTAGAAGCAAAAAACCACCAAAGAAAACAAAAAATAACCCATAAATCACCAACAAGAAACGTAAAAGAGGAAAAAACTTCACTTGCCTATAATGAAAAACACTGATCTATCAAACCCTATAATGAAAAACCCACTAAAGAAACCCCAAAGAGGGGCAAATCAGCCTCAAGAAACATCTAGAACTGAAGAATAACCACAGCCTCCCATAACAAAACTAAAAGCTCAAATGGACCCTTGAGGCCTTATAACCTAGCAAATCCACGAAAAATCTAGCATCTAAAGCCTAATAAATAGCTAAAATAACCTCACCTTCAAAACTTCAACCTCCCTTCCCAACCACAAAAAAAGTAAAAAGTTAAAGACCAACTACTAGTTTTAACCTAATTTAAAACAACTAGGGAAACCCCTAGGTTAAAGATGAGGTTCTCGAGGGCACAGGGGGGTCTATTTATAAGACCTAGAAAATGAAGAGAGAGAGTAGAGTTGGGTGGGGGTTGTTTTCCTGAACCATCCATGTCTGTGAAAAGTCTTTGGGAAGCGTAATTTGTTGTGTTTAGTTAATTATAAGATTCCCTTGACAAATCACATATTCACATGCCTTTGTCTCCACTCAACACGCGCATTACACACACACACATATATATATATAATAAAATTTAGGGTAAATTTCACTGACTTTTTTCCAAGTTTCTTACAAATACAATCATTTTCAGTGTAATTTTTGAAATAATATTAATTTATTTTTATTTTTAAATTAATGTTAAGATTTCTTCTTAAACTTATTTTTTTAAAAAAATAATAAGAATGCCTTTTCATTTAAGATTTTCAAAAAAAAATCTCAATACATCAATTTAAATAAATAAATATTCTTTCTTTTTTAAAAATAATAATAATAAAATTTATTTTTTAAGTATGTTTATATTAGAATCACTTAAAAAAGTAAAATATTTAGATTAATTTTTTAAAAAGTAAAATATTTAGATTAATTTTTAAAAAAAAATATTTGATAAGAAAGTTAATTTTTTAATTACATTTTATTAGGAATACTTTAAAATAAATTAATTATATTATTTTTTAATTTCATATTAAAAAAATATAAATATAATAATTTACATATAAATATTATTTTTAAAATACTTTTTTTTTTTTTTTAATAGATGTACTGAGAAAAACTTTAGAAGCTATAAATAAAATGACAAAAAGTAACGCCAAAAAGAATTAACGCCAAAAAGAATTTTGACATTACTTTTAAAAGTAAAAAATATCAGTGCTATTTTTAAAATTGACAATTGTATATGTCATAAATCTCATATAAGTCGGTGAAATTTATCCTAAAATATATTGACTTCTTTTACTGTTTACTTACTACATAAGTTTTGAAATTTGAAATCGGACTTAGTCCAATAATAGGATAAGTATCACATAAATAAATAAAAATAAAACAAAAATTATTTGAATACATAGATACACATTTGTTTTTTTACTTTCCCTGGTTGTGTAGTTATCTTTCAAAGTACCGATAAAAATAGTAACTTTATCAACATCCTTATGGAATATATAATAATTTTATCAAAAAGAGTGGCATATATAATATTTCAACTACTATTCAACTGGCGTCATGGATGGGGTAGTTAATCTTACTAACTGACGATTGAAGTCAAGGGTACTTTGTATATTAATCCGGACCATCAGAGGTGGTCAGTGTAAAATGAGGAAATATGTTACAAGTTTCAAAACTCAAGGAAGGTCACTGTAATTTTTCAAACATCATGAGAGCTTTGTGTATTAATTCAGAATTTTAGGGGATATCAGTGTAATTTAGCCTTAAAAATTCTAACATTTGAAGGTTTAGTTTATCATTATAGAACGAGGAAAGGGGTTTGGGAATATTGGCAAAATTACTGTGTTTTCGTTCCGAACCTTTAATGAATGGGTTCAGAGGGGACGGAGTCACCTGGTAGGAGAATGCTGAATGCCCACGGTAATTTCACTTGAATCCAATGGATGCCCAGTCGAACCGATCATTTGAATAAAGGTATTACTTAATTTATTGACCGTTTGATGTGAGTATGGTAGAAATGATAAAATACTAAGATATGGATTAATTACCTATATTCTAAACCCGTTAATTATTCATCTCTCTTTATTAATGCCATTTGCAAATGTGTAACATCGAGGCCTTGTTTAATTAATTATATGGAGGAGCTTTTGTTGGGATTGGTTTATTCATATGTGATATGAGAGAGTGAACAGCGAAGAAAAAAATTGAGATGCAAGGGGTGAGAAGAAAAAAATATTAGTACGATGCGTGAGTTTTGAGTATTTTGATCATATTATGATTCTCTATTTTACTTATATACTGAATTTATATATCTCTTCACAGGTGTATCCAAGTAATATTTTAATTAAACCACGTAAACTTATAATTTACCTTTTTTGTTTGTTATCAGTGCACTTGTTTATTTGTGGGATGCGGCATAAATCCGAACAAGTAGTATTAACTATAAAGAGAAGTATGAGCCAATAAGTGAAATTAGAGCCGCATCTCCAAACAATATTGGGTATGACGGGATTGAAATATCCTATACCATGGGCTTAAGGGAGTGGTATTTAATATTGTGTTACTGTTACCTAACTTATGAGTCAACAAATGGTATTAGAGTCGCGTCACCCAACAATTTTAGAGTCGTAAGGAATTGAAATATACTAGACCATGGGCTTAAGGGAGTGGTATTCGTTATAGTTGCTTGGCTTCTATTGTTTTTTATGATGTTCAGGATGCATTTTTTATTGGGATTTATTATGCTCAAGGGTTTTGCTAATTGACTAGCCTTGACATGAAATTAGTGCTTCCATTTGATACACTTTTGCATTAAATTATCATTTTCTATCATATTAGTTGTCCAATACCTTTGTGACTTGTGAGATATTACATGACGAATAAAAAGTGTTTTCAAAAGTATTTCACATTATTAAAAAAAGAAAAGAAGGAGATTGAATTTTAAGTTGTTTTGTGTTTTTTCGCTCTCAAATGATTTGGATTCCGCATTTCATGTACCCATTCCTTTGATTGTATATTATCCATAAATATTGTTGTGACTTTATGTCTAATTGGACTTGTTTTTTTATTTTTAATTAAAAGTGTTTTCTCTTATTTTCAAATTTATATTACTTCATAATAAAGCTCGTATGCTAAATAAAAGTTATTTACGGTATTTAACACTTTTGTTTCACGGTGTCAACTTTTTTTTTCTGAGATAATGCAGAAGTAAAAGAAAAAGAAACTTCATAAAAATTATATAAATAATTGAATGATTAAATTTGTTGAATCATCTACTTTTGAGTCATAATTGGAATTTATTTGTTTGAAAGTTTACACAAATCTTTGCATATTTATTCATTTTTTAAAAACAACCAAAATTTAGAAACACTACGAAATTAATGAACCTATTTGTCTTGTGTCTTCCACGACAAGTGATATTAACATGTATTATTCAATTTTCAATTCAGACCAGAAATAATAAAAATAACCAAGTGGTCAAGAATTTTCTTTCCATTTTGCTTTAATTTCTATTTTTTGCTAATTTTTCATCCAAATGATGCTACAAATCAACGAAACCCAACGACAAATATGCATAGAGTTTTTCGTTATTTAAAATTATTTCGTTGTTTACGTGGCAGTCGTTGAGTGGTTAAGACAGTATTGGCCCGGTGAGGTGAATGAATACAGTATTACTGCCAGTAATTTTTCTTTTGTTTTTCTTTTTTTTTTTAAATTTGGCAAAGTACTACTAAACCTGTTCAAAATGACAAAAGGGAAGTTGATGCGACAAGTCAAGACCGGATTGGGAGTGGTCCACCGATGCGTACGTTATACTCAATACCACCTCCTGAAACCGTTAACGTGCGCATCGAGCGTACCTACTGTAACAACCTAAAAATTTGCTACTAGGTTCCTCCTTACACCAAATCCTAACGGTGGCCTAACCTTAATATTAGGATAATTGATTTATTTATTATTTTTGGTTAATAGAATTAAATTAGGATTAGAAAACGCTATTTTCAGTAAAGTAGAAATAGCTTTTTTTAAAACAAAAAATACTTAAATTCAAAATAATTTTTAAAAGTTCTCTCTCTTTTTTTTTTTTAAATGTAAAAAAAATCCTCCACAATGAAACCTAAGGAAAACCAAAAGTTCATCAAACTATTTTTTTTTTCTCCTTCAAACTTTCATAATCTTCTGTTTTTTTCTCGCTAAGAAAATTCTTAATTCAAACATCGGCGAGGTAAAAAAAAAAAAATTTGTAGGATCCAACAGTCCCTAGCTTGGATCCACTAAAGTATTTGGCAAGGAATGTTATCCTAAAGTACATAAAAAAATATCATTTTTTATATTTCAAGACAACAACAATGATGTTATTTTTTATATTTCAGAACAAAAACGATGTCATTTTAATTATCCACAAAATAATATTATTTTATGATAACAACAGAAGTATTTAGTTTTGATCCGAGTCGTTTTGTATAATTTAGGACCATTTCACCTGCCAAGTACTTCAGATGATTCGAACCCGACATATAGTTTTTTTACTGCGTGTGTGGGCCATGTGGTCATGATGGCAGTCATACCCATTTGCAGGCCAGGACCAAAGCTCAAGATCTCGTACTAATCTACTGCTAGATCTCAATTGGTATTGGCACAGAGATGATAACTTCACCCCGCGTTTGATGCTTGCGTTTCTTTATTCTATGCCTAATTTTATTCCACGTTGACTTTCAAACATGACGTTAAAATCTAAAAAATAATTTGAATAAACATATCAAATATTCGATAATTAATTTGTGTGACACTTAAAAAAAAAAAATCATCTGTATTAATCTTAAATTACATTATACAAAATACTTTGAAACAAAATTTAAGAACTAAACTATTTTATTTAGCTAAATTACACTAATCTCAAATGTTGGAAAAATTACGCTGACCTCCCCTATTAAATGTGGTGTCAAAATTATTTAAATACTTTTTATGTGTTATTTTTTTGGGTAAAAAAACTTTCTCTCCCTCACACACACGTATAAAAACATAGCATATCTCTCAAACACATAAGCGCGGAAATAAAAAAAAAAATTGAGCCTTTTTATCTTTCTCTCACACAAATTAAATCGGTTTTTATTTTTTTAAATTTGAGTTTATTTTTTCTAAAATTACACAACATACAATTTTAAGAGAGGAGAGAGAGTCGGTGGTGGTGATGGATGCAAGATTAGAGGAAATGAGAAAGGGGTGGGGGTAAAATTGAATTTTAACAAATTTGTTTTTCTAACATCATTCAAATAGGGGAAAATTATAATTCGACAATCATTAAGTGCAAAATAACTATAATTTCACTAATCACTCTCCTCCAAAGCATAAGGGTTTATAAGTCAGTGCCACGTGCTGCCAACTAAGCGCTAACATAGATCGTTTCGTCTAGTTTCTAATGGAATTTGAGATCAGAAGTCTAATTGATAACGGACTTCAAAGTTAAAGTGTTTAATTAAAATTTTTATTAAGTTTAAGTGTCTATGAGATATTTGGTCAAAATTTTATACTTTTTATTGATATTTTTTCATATACAATGTAGGTTATATTTTTTTCCCCTCTTAAAACATCATTTATTTTTAAAATTATCAGGGGTCTAATTCTTTTTTTGTTTAATGAAAAAATAATTTATTTTTATTTATAGTGAACTTATGAGCTACCGAGTCATCAGTTTCTAGAAGCTTTTCACGTGCCTTGGGTATTCAATTTTAAAATCTCAATATTTTTAATAAAAATATATTTTTATATTCATCTTTCTGAAATCTTTGAAACATAAGAAATGTTGAATATAAAATTTTGATATTTATGTTTACATATTAAGTACAATAAGATATTGTCGCGTGCTTCGTTGATTAATCTAATCAGCGAATTTTAGCTCAGTAAAACCAAATTTATTGTGTGCAATTGTTGAATAGCGTAAGAATTTACTATATATGAAAAACGAACCAAAAATGATAAAATCTTACATTCAATATAGTTTTTTTTATAAATGATATTGAAAAGGGCATTTCAGGAATCTCACGGATTTATTGTAAATGAATTTGCAAAACTAAATTTATGATGTCTTTTAGGTTGTGCAACGAAACATGCGTGCCCTAACAAACAAGTTATCAAATTCATATATTTATGACATTAGTTTTTTTGATTCTTTGTTTTTTGATTTTTTTTTTTAGTTTTTTTTTCTGTTTATCAAAAAATTATATTTTTTTGAAGGCCCTGATTTTTCTTGACAAGAGGAGTTTTAAATGTATTTTTTTTTTATATAATTTCTTAAAAAAATATTAAAGACAAAAAAATATTTTATATATTTTTTTTGGCTTTAATAAAAAAATAAATTAAATAAAAAATATTTTTATTTTTAACTTCTCTCGTTAAGAGAAATAAAAAAAAATGACAAATGAGATTATTTAGTTATATTTGATAATACTCCAAAGTGGGCCTTAGTTGAAACTTTTTACCAAAGTAGCTA
>BRYE01000023.1:15587948-15592948 GCA_030159115.1 Actinidia arguta var. hypoleuca
AGAACTCAGTACAGTTTAGTAGTTTACGCCAACACGTAAAATAGAGAATTGAAAAGAAGACGAGTAGAAGCAAAGCAAAAGGAAAGTCAACTGTGTACCAACAAAGTAAAAGTACCAACTTGCTCTCGTCTTTGTAATTACTAGCAACCAAATCAGTTCACTTTCTGTTGATTTTGCAGTGGCCTTCAAACCACATAAACTGCTAGTTTTTAATATCGTTTGCAATTAAGACTAAAATAAAAAAATACATTTTTAAGAAGTGGTCTGTGGGATTGTGGGTTAGATAGAAGATGGAAGAAAAATTGAGGATAGACATTTTTAGTGGTCTTGAGACGGAGCTGAAAGCTGGTACCAGTCAATAACGCGCCAATGTCCTAACTGCAGCACAGAAAGAGTAAGAACGGCAACCGGAGTTGTTTTTGAAAAACGGCTCTTCGACGGTCAAGTTGATGATCGGAGTTGAAATGTAGAGATAGAAAGTATATGTATTCTTAAGCTCAAATGCGCGTACCTTTAAGAAAGAGAAATGCTGACATTATATAGCACAGCTCGATGCGTGCCTTAACGCACTAGCAGTCTTGTCACTAGACAGACCGCAACTTGGTGCATACTTATATGCGCTAACCGTTGTGTCAGGCGGTTGATCCAGCTATGCTCCTAGGGCCTGGCTAGTAATCTGTCATTATGCAGTCAGCGTCTCGTCTTGGGCATGGAGGCTGTCAAAAGAAACATTCGCCACGCAAAACACCTTCTGTCCCTTGACATCCTTTGGGATTGTGGATTGCGCCGGCCGTTCCTCCTTGTCGAAGCTATAGCACGGTTATTATTCCGAACTTGCAAAATAGCGATATCTCGTAGATAACGATGGTCTTAGCTCGGGCAATGCCGATGTTCAATAGTTTTTACACTGAGCTCCGGCGCGTAGGGTCACCGAGCTTACTTCAGAGTGATAGCTCATCGGAAGCCTCCGCCCTAGCAAGGCCAAATTCTGTCATTGTATATTTTACCGCCTTACATGGTCTGCTCAAAAAATTGGATCATCAGAGCATAGTTGAGATTTCTACACATGTCAAGACTACTGTGAAAGAATGTAGAAACGACGAGGTCTTACTCATTTCACTTTTCCTTCATCTTTTTCTTACATTCCTAAATCCATCCACAGATCAATGATCCAAACACAGTTGAAATGGCTAATAACTATAACTATGGAAAATTGTGCGGGTATGCATGCGTGTGTGGATGCGTAATAAGATTAGATAATCAACCACATCGATAAGAAATAAATAAAACCACACAAATGCATTAAAAGAAAATGAAACTTACAATCTTGCAGGACCCCAGTTGCAGAAGTCCATGGCCAACTAGAATTATAGCTATGGTCTGAATCGTCTGATAAAGAGAATCAACAAAGAAATGCATATTCAGCAAACAGGAAGGAAATAGACGTCATGTTTGGATCATGGATTAGTAGATAGGGAAACCAAAAAAATAAGGTTAGATTTTTCCTTTCATAAATGACTTGAGAAATCCTTAAACCAAACAAAGCC
Source organism: Actinidia arguta var. hypoleuca (assembly GCA_030159115.1). Lineage (NCBI taxonomy): Eukaryota > Viridiplantae > Streptophyta > Magnoliopsida > Ericales > Actinidiaceae > Actinidia > Actinidia arguta. The sequence continues at coordinate 15,589,496 of BRYE01000023.1, forward strand.
AAGAAATAAAAGTTGTTGATAAAACCAAATATACATTAGCAATGCATTTTCAAGTTTTTTTGTGTGTACATTTAAAAACACCTCCATTTGTAAGCATTTAAAAATATTAGAATGTAAGTGAATTTCATACCCGAGGTGCAGCTCAAGAAGGGGAAGCTATGACTACAAAGCCACAAAAGAAAATAACTCCTTTGGTTGTACAGATGATGAGTGTCCTTGGTGGAAGTACCGTGAGCAAGGACTTCTTTCCTTGTGCTTGGGGTAGTGGAGAGCCTTGCCATTGCTGCTACTACTTCTGTGGATAAAATCTCTGAAATTGGAAGGAAAAAGAGGGCTTCAAACCCTAAAATCTAGATAATCAAAACTCAGAGAATGAAATAAAGAAATCAAAACTCATATCTAACCTGTTATCCACAAGAATGGCACAGGGAGAGATACCTGAATAGCAAACAATCACTGCAAATGCGGATTTAATTCAAGTCAAAAACAATTAAACAGACTTTAAAACAGAATAGAAAAGGATTGTCTCTTCTAATGTGATCTACATAACTGAATCCTAAGATAATTGATCATGTCAATAGAAATAATTCAGAACGGTATGTCAACTCCACCAACCTGTGACCGTACAGTAGGAACAATCCTTTGTTGGAAGCAATACATTTCCAACAACGTAATCAGCATATCAGACAATAATTTTAATCACTTATCGTTGCTTTCTCCATTCATTTTCAACTCTCCAAAAATGAGACATAGCAACAAATTTTTAAGGAATACCTATCAACTTGAAAGCAGAATATTTGATCTATTGCAATTGAATATCTAGGAACAATTTGAATTTCAGAAGGAGAGAGGAGAGAAATATCAACATGAATTGTACTTACCTAAAATGTGAGATCTGGGATTTCAGCAACCTAGGACTCATCGACCTAGAGCTCAATAACCTGAAATTAAAGCTTAACCAATTCAAAAACATAGATGTGCTCAATAACTTCAAACACAGATTAATCGGCTAAACAACTTCAAACATAGATCTGTGCATGCATAAACAAACAAACGACCGAGATTCATAGATCTGTTCATGCATAAACACACAAATGACCGAGATTCATAGGTAAGTACAACTCATTGTACTAACCTAAAACTTGAGATCTTTTTGTGACCCAGGATTCATATATCAAGATTCTAGAACTCAAAATCCTGAAATTTAAGCTTAATTAGTTCAAACGTATGTAAATATGTGCGCCATAGCTTTGAGATCAAACCAATGCATGCATATACATAGAAAGTCAGAAATAACATACTTATCAAAAAATTCAAAGAGATGAAAAGAGAGAGATGGGAGAGTGAGAGACTACAATGAAAACACAGTGAGGTAGATGTCTGAGAGATGCGTCTTGAAACTCATTTCTTCGTTGCTAGCTTCTTTTGTGTCAAAATGGAGCTGAGGAAGGAAAAGATCAACCAGTCACCAGATTGAGAAGCACCATTCCATCTGATCATCGCCAAGAAGTTATATGAGTCACTTCAAAACCAAAACCAAAGCAACAACAAGAAATTCAAGCATAACCGTAAGAAATTCACTTACCAATTATTTCAACAAAATTAAGCCATTATGACAAACCTGAACAAGATTAGCTGTAGAACATTATTCTATACAAGTCTCAATTTCCCAAACTGCCACATAATTGACTCATAGGGTGCCGCTTTTAATGCGAGATGGTCTGTCTCACATTAAGTAAAACAATATGTGTTACTAAAATCTGAAGAGGTAAAGGCTGGTCTTCACTGTTTTCGACCGAAATAAGGTAAGAAAAAATCATTTATTAAGAAAATATAGGGAAAAATACAGGATAACTCACGTAAGTTATAGATATTTGAAAGTTATACAAACGTTGATGCATTTATAAAATCTAAACATGCACAAAAACGAGTGAATTATAAGCCTCGGGAAGCAAGAAAGTAGTCATGTGATCCAGAGTTGCAGGCTGATTGTGCTCATCATAGGTTAACATCACCGCCTCTACTCGTTTCAATTATTCTGTTCAACCTCTACTCTCCAACCTAATTTCAACGTCAAATCAAGAAGAAGATGCTGACGATGATGAAGGAAGAAGAATACTGAATCAAGATACAAAACAATAATAAAGAATTGACCACAATAATAATAATAAACTTGTAGTCACCAACCGCTTCAATTCTTCAATTCAATCTCTACTCCCCAAACTAATTTGGACATCAAATCAAAAGCAAGAACAAGAAGTAACAAGATTCATCTATAAAAGCCAAATACGCACAAAAAAGAGTGAGTTGTAAACCTCGTGAAGTCAGAAAGTAGTCATGTGATCCAGAGTTGCAGGCTGATCGCACCCATATGTTAGCATCACCGCCTCTGTTCACTTCAATTCTTCTATTCAACCTCTACTCCCCAACTTAATTTCCAACATCAAATCAAAAAGAAGATGATGAAGAAAGAAGAATAAACAATCAAGATTCAAATCAATAAATAAAGAATTGACCATAATAATAAACCTATAATCGTCACTAGCTTTAATTTTTCAATTCAACCTCTACTCTTCAAACTAATTTCAACATCAAATCAAGAAGAAGATGATTCAAATCAGTAAGCAAATAATTGACCAGTATAAGCATGCACACTGTAGATACATGTATCGTGTATACGTGTGTGCAGATGTATGGATCGAAAGCTGGACAAGGTCTCAATGATAGTTAGAGGGACCCCATTGGGGAACAAGTCGGCGAGTGGCAAGTTGCAGGCTGATCATCCTCGTACGTTAGCATCACAGCCTCTGTTCAATTCGATTCTTCTATTCAACCTCTACCCTCCAAACTAATTTCAACATCAAATCAAGAATAGGAATTACTCAGGATTCAAATCAATAAATCAAGAATTGAATAGGATAAACCTGCATTTTGCATAATAGAAGAATAACAAGAAGAATCAATACAGACTTATATCAGTAAATAACGAATGGACCACATTGTGTATGCATGTATGGTGTATGTGTGTGTAGACGCAATGATCGAAACAATGGTTGGTATCGATGATGGTTAAGGGGACGCCGTACGTGAAGTCAGCGGGGAGCGAGTGGGGTAGAGGACTATCTCCGCCGCTTGCCATTTGTGGAGAGAGAGGGGAATGAAGCCCTGATCGCAGAGTGCCTTGGCAGGGAAGCTTGGGAGTTGTGGGATTGTGATCGTGGGTATTTGTAGGCAATGATTGTGCCGTTGCGGACGAATAAGGAAATTATTCGAACGAAGATTTGTAAAGAATATTTTTTGTTAAGGAAAGGAAATAAAATGGAGAAAATAATTTTTTTAATTTAATTTTAAAATATTAAATAGGAAAGAAAACAGTAAAATAATTTAGAAAAAATAATAAATGAGAAGAAAAAAAGGAATTTTTCAAAATGAGAAGAAAAAAAAGATTTTACC
>BRYE01000023.1:15637948-15640448 GCA_030159115.1 Actinidia arguta var. hypoleuca
ATTTGAATAATTTTTTTTTTTCAGAATTTAAAATGAATAATTCAGATACATTTGAGCGTGTGAATCTTACATAATTAAGTGAATCTAAACTATTTATTTTAAATTATATAAAATTTTTTGAATTCAAATTCTAATAAGATAGCTATTTTTCTTTTCTCAATGGAAAACGACGGGCACTTTCTTACCTCCATCGCAGTCTATATATGAAATTCAAACAAAATTTTCCCAAACAGTGAAATGGTCATCCATCGACTTTTCTTGGTCAAACATTTGCATCTCCTTTATTACTTAGACAATAACATTTGCATCTCTTTCCTCACCAAACCAAACACGGCTTTCATCACCCACCAAAACCATCCTCCTTCCATGATCATCTCCAAATTCATGAATTCCAAACTCTTCATCATCCCCACAATCATCATCATATTTAACACAACAATCCAAACATGTCACGGCCAATCCGAAGAACAATATTACGATTGCATGAACAACTACACTTGTGGCCAAGTCGCGGGCAACGTTAGTTACCCTTTTTGGGGTGGAGATCGACCCCAATATTGTGGCCACCCAGCGTACGAACTCAACTGCCAAAACGATGATTACCCGACTTTAAACATGGGAAACAGTGACTTTCGCGTACTTCGCATCGATCAATCAATTCACCAGATTTCAATTGCCAGATTGGATCTCTGGAAAAGTTATTGTACTGAAGATTTTAGTAGGGTCACATTTCCTAGCGCTTTTCGGTACAACGAAATGGTCCGAGGCCTTTTTATTTTTTACAATTGCACACCCGAGATGACTAGAGCATACCCTAATTTTACGTGCAACGTGGATGGGAGAGAGAGTGGTGGCTTTTACGCAAACCAGTCGTTGGTGGAAGAGGGTGAGAGACTCAATTCGATGACGATATCGTGCAGCCAGAGGATTGCAGTGCCGGTGATCGAGGAAGCTTTGATCAAGCTTTTGAGCAAAACGTTGTCGCTGCAGGAGGCTTTGAAAATGGGATTTGAGGTGCAGTATGATGCCGAGAACACGGATTGCTCAAGGTGTGAGGGGTCGGGTGGGAATTGCGGGTCTGATTCAAGTGGGTTTATGTGCCATTGTCGTGATGGTCCTGGTGACAGAACCTGTTCAAACCCCGGTACGAATCGCATCCCCTCTCATAGAAGATTTTGAATTTTTATCTCTGATACTTTCGTTTTCTCTCTAAGTTCTAAGTGTTAAAAAGCCTTGACAAGAGAAACATGGGGTATAACTAGTAAAGTAACTTCATAATGAGCGTCGGGCGATTCACTTTTTTGAATTTTATCTCTGCTACTGATTTCTAATAGTGCTAAAAACCAGTAAAAAGAGAGTAAATGGGGTAGAAGTAGTGGCAGGGTAGCTTAGTGGGATGTCAAGCGATTCCTATCAGGGTTTGCGTGACGGGTTGGAACCTTTTTAGCAATCGAATCGTGGTATGGTTAGCTATGAACTGACACGTATCACAATTCGGAAGACACACAAGCAGTTTTCATTCTCACTTGTATATATTTTTTAACGAAATAACTGATATGTATGTATCTGTCTATATTTAAAACCTTATTTACACCGAAATAGAAACTACTATGATTGGACTTTTAGTTGCCGAATCATTAGCTTGAAACCATTAGGAGAGTAAGTGGTCATTCGTTAACCAGATTAAGTCCAAAGATATTACTTGAACTCGGTTCATGCATTTTCCATACAAATGGTCTTTGAAGGAGCTTTATCGAAATAACCAGATATTGTTAAGTCAAGGACTCGATCTTGAGTTGCTTATGAACAATTCAATTTATTTGCAAACCAAAGATTACGGTCTCATCATTAAGATAGATGCAGGATGGAACCTCATCGCATAAAATAGACCGATGACTCTTCAATTTATAATATATTCTTGTTTGACTATAAACACATATCAAACTAGATGACAAGTCATACAATCTTCAACTTGACATCATTCAATATTGTGAACTACAATTTAGAATTCCCATAAGGATTCCTAGGGTATGCTTGGAATTATTTCAGTATTTCATCATAGCATTGATCAAGTCAATTGTCTCTTTGAGAAAATGCATGGATTAGGCCATCTTCCAAATCCACGTCAGCTTAATATATACTTGTCCAATTCGTACTTTGAACCTCCGGTCAATTGCATCTTGCATTTCCCACCGTGATTCAAAATTCCATTTCAAGGATATTGCTTTCCATTTTCTTGACATTTCTTGCAACCCAAACAGGCTCTTGTTCTTATTAACTATTAAAACGTCTCATTTTCCATGCTCTTCTTCTTCCTCATCATGAATTTTATTGTTTTATAATTAAGCCTTGGTCAAAGTTCTATTTTATTAGAAAATCTTTATTTTTTATTTTTTGCTTTTTCGAGAGTGTGAGATCTCGGGAACTTATAATATCTGCATTTCATATATATATCAAGTAATTAATTACCAGGTCTAAGCTCAAACGTAACCTAAAGACT
>BRYE01000023.1:15662948-15670448 GCA_030159115.1 Actinidia arguta var. hypoleuca
TAAAACTTAAGAGAAATTCTAGAAATGTTGAAGTAAGAGAACTTAATGAAGAAGATTTTCTATCGGATCAGAAAACGAAAAAAGAGGGAGATAAGGAGTATGACTTTGAGTCCAACAGAGAGAGAGTCATGGAAGGATATGGAGAAAAAGAGTTAGAGACTTAGTTTCTAATTTCTATGTATTTTAGAGACCTAAATTGTCATTTCTATCTTCCTCTTAATATTATTCAACATTAAACAATTGAATTATACTGTTTTAATGTCATTTCTTTGCTAAAGTTTGATATTTAGTCATTTATTATTATTTTTAGTAAATATTAATTATTTAAATAATAAAATAAATAAAAAGTATAGGGGGCCTAGGCGCTAAGCCCTCGGCCGCTCGCTTACCGCCTAGCGCTTTTTAAAACACTGCACCAGAGACCTTATGAAGTTTTTGGTATGGAATTCAACAACTACCACCCGTGCACTATCAATTTTTGTATATCGCTCATGGATAGTGAAATTGATCTCCAAATTAATCAGTTAAATGAGCCGGATACTTGAGTTATAAAAAATATTTCCAAAGGTTAGGTCCAAGTTGGACGATATTTAAGCTGACCTTGCTTTTCTAGAGGCATACTGCATGCATTGTCTCAGTCAGACCATTGAATTGTTCAAAGCTAGGATCTACTGTACAAAGTTACTTTTCTAACCCTCAGAGTATATCTTAGTTTTGTGTTGGATGGGTCGTTGGTTCAAGTTTCCTTCCGGGACACTAGAAATTCTTTTGACAGTTAAATTAAGGCCCTAATCCTTCACAGATCTAATTGGGTTGAAAGGAAATACTTGACTATAAAAAACATAACAAATAAAAAAATTTGACTATTTAATGACAAAATGATTTTTTTTGGCAACTTTCGACCTTGGAATTTTGGATTGGTTTCACCCATATTTAACTTCAACCTATATGTCATGACCCATATTTTGATGATCAACTACTGACCTTGTGTCTTGACCTGCTGAAGATAGTTTCTTAGCCTCTCTCACATATCCCCCCTTATTATGCGTCAAATTCAATGCAACTGAGCCTTAAACCGAGTATATTCAACCTCTTGTTTTTAATACTTATAAAGCAATCGATGTCAGCACTTACTAGTAACTGGAAGAAAACACCAACTTTGACATCAAGAACTGAAGGGTAGTGTTTGGGTTGCAAGAAATGTCAAGAAAGTAATGGATGGCAATATCCTTGAAATGGAATTTTGCATCACAGTGGGAAATGCAAGACGTAATTAATTGGCATTTTCAGAGTTAAAAAAGTCCAAATTACATGCATTTTCTCAAAGTCAATTGAGTCATTGATTTGTTTATTGCTATGATGAAATATCAACTAATTCCAAGCACACCCTTGGAATCCCTACGGGAATTCTAAATTGTAGTTCACAATATTAGATGATTCAAGTTTAAGATTGTGACTTTTCATCTATTTTGATTTTGTTTAGTCAAAGAAGGATTTATAACTGAAGGGTGACAAGTCTACTTTGTGTTGATTGAACATCAATAACCACGTAATCGAATCATATTTCTCTTTGCAGTTTTGAACGAACTCTGCAACTTTGACAATAAATCATATACATTTATTTTTTTTATTAAAGACTTCTGGTGTCCTATTTTTCACGTAAAAAAGCCCAACATAAAGGATTGGGGAGAAGCCTCGTCCTAAATTGAGTTGTATGTGAGCGAAAACTCGTCTTAACAGTATTTGGTTAACTCCGAGAAAGCTCCTTCAAAGACCATTTATATGGGAAATGAACCAAGCCTCAAATATTACATTTAGAATTAATTTACGTTACAAGTAGGCGTGTAAATGGTTGGGTTTGATTCATTTTTAGAAGAGTGGGCAGCGAAACAAACATGTCGGTTTGCTATTGTTACACAACGAATCAAACCGGGTATTTTAATTTACTGAGCCAACCGTTTTACATCTGTTTTGCAGATTTCTGAAACTATATATAACCGAACTTCATATCAATACGTTTTCAAATCAGCCAAAACCGAGTGCGCCGCATCAAATGGAGAAACCAACCAAAACCAGCCAGTTCAATTCAGTTTGCTCAGTTACATCGGTCAATTGAATAACGTAGCTAATGACACGACGGTTAGATTGCAAAAAAGTTAATCGCTTGATGCTCATGATGAAGCTACTCTACTATACCCCATGCTTCTCTTGTCAAGGCTTTTTAACATAATTAGAACTTAGAGATAAAACTAAAGTATCAGAGATAAAAATTCAAAATCTTCTATGAAAGGGGATGTGATTCGTACCGGGGTTTGAACAGGTTCTGCCGCGAGGACCATCAAGACAATGGCACATAAACTCGACCCCACTTGAATCAGATCCGCAAATCCCACCCGACCCCTCACACCTTGAGCAAGCCGTGTTCTCGGCATCATACTGCACCTCAAATCCCATTTTCAAAACCTCCTGCAGCGTCAACGTTTTGCTCGAAAGCTCATTCAAAGCCGCCCGCATCACCGACACTAGAATCGTTTGGCTGCAAGATATCGTTGTCGAATTGCGTCTCTCAACATCTTCCATCAACAACTGGTCTGCATAAAAGCCACCAATCTCTCTCCCTTCCATGTTGCACGTAAAATTAGGGAACGCTCTAGTCATCTCGGGTGTGCAATTGTAAAAAATAAAAAGGCCTCGGACCATTTCATTGTACTGAAAAAGATTGCTGGTTAATGTGAAGTTACTCAAAACTTCGGGACAATAACTTTCCCAGAGGTCCAGTCTGGCAATTGAAATCTGGTGACTTGATGGGTTGATGCCAAGTGCGCGAAAGTCACGGTTTTCGATGTTTAAAGTCGGGTAATCACCGTCTTGGCATTTGAGTTCGAATGCTGGGTGACCACAATAATGGGGTCGATCACCACCCCAAAAAGGGTAACTAAGGTTGCGCGCGACTTGGCCACAATTGTACCTGCTCGTGCAATCGTAATATTGTTCTTTGAATTGTCCGTGACATGTTTGGATTGTTGTGATGAAGATGATGAGGATTGTGGGGATGATGAGGATTTTGGAATTCATGAATTTGGAGATGATCACGGAAGCAGGATGGTTTTGGTGGGTGATGAAAGGTGTGTGTGGTTTGGAGAGAAAAGAGATGGAGAAAAGGAAGAAGTAGAGAGGTTCAGGCATGGCGGAATTGTTGGGTTTGAAGGAATCAACCAATGGACTTAAAATGGCGGTCATGGTGAATTGAGAAATTCCACGGATGGTGAGTCATTGACTTGAAGTCTTGTATGAAGAGTGAGGGAGCTATTGCAGTATTGCTAAAGATCCGATTTGTGTTCCGTAAAGCTCCAAGGTACTATAACCCCTTAGTGCGCGTTTCTGGATTTGGTCCATAGGCAACCGTTGTTTATTTGGTCAACTAAAAACTCTCTCTCCCTCTCTAAATGCAATAAATTTAAAATTTTTTAATTTGATTTTTGTGAACAATTCATTTACCCTATTGACATTGTTTACGTCTTTGATGAGGATCTTTTTGACATCTTTTTAACTCTAGCAAATAAAGGTCACACGTCTTTATTTAGTTTTTTTTGTGAATTGATATAATATAACATACAAATATTATATTAATTACATGTAAATGGACCATCAACTATATACAAAAGTCTAACTAGATATATCTGCAAGCATACAAACAAGTTTGAAAATCACAATCATTCACACTTTGGTGGAATAAACTCAAGAAAGAAACAAAGAATCCCGAGAAATATTTAAATCTAGCATTTGTCAAGAATTAACCACTTCACTTCCTAATCTCGTTTGTAACAGTGACCAGCTAAAAAGCCCATTAGTTCACAAGTCTGAGATAAATTAACCGAAAGAGAGTTCAAAATTATTAGTACCCAAACACTAACATACTAAAATCTCCATCCATTTTCTATTATTAATTTGTTACCATTTCAGAACAGAGACAGGAACACCTTGCTGCAGTGCTAAGATGATTAATTTCAAAACAAGCAGATCTTGTTTTGGTTCAGTTTTAAGTTAGATTTTCACACTACAGCTCTGATAGTTTCGAGCTACAATGCTTTACTTAAAGTTTACAATCACTTTCCAAATTCCAGCGTTTTCCAAAAACCAGGTAAGCAAATTTAGCTTTTTGACTTGATTACCTTCTAATTTCTTCCTTTACCCATTTTTTACCATCCAAAGAGTCTCTCCTGAAATCCATGATCCAAAAACGGCTCAGATGAGTATGTCATGACTACATTATATTTATCCACTATAAAGGTGGATGAACACTATCCACTGTTTTAAACAGGCTCTATTGCATTGCTTTCAATAAACACAAAGGTAGATTCACCCTGTTGGATCATTGGGTCCACTGCTTTAAATTTTAATGAGTGGGCTCCATTGCATTGCTTTCCTAATTCACTGAGGTCGTTAATAACCAACTTCCATTTCCACTTTAAGGTGAGAGAACATAATTGCACTCATAGTATCAAACACGTTCTAGTGACCAATTGCAGAGAAACCCATTTACGCATATTATCAAACACTTGCAAGGCAAGGGCACATGGATGCACTCCCTAACGGCAAGAAAAAAACACAACTGAGCAAAATCATATGTTCATTCAAATCAAGATTAAAATCATGAGAAAATAGAAAAAGTGATTAAATCTAACAACTCCATAGATTTTATCAGAAATTAAGGCAAAAAAACATGCTCAGATTCAATGAAGCTCATAAAGTTAGGTTGGTAAGAGGTCACCGTCATGGTAGCGGAACGAATGGAGAGAGAGAGAGAAATATGAGACCCCACTACTTCGTCGGCAAAAATGGTCGCCGAGGTTTGACGAATGTGCCAACCGAACCCCCCACTGTCTTTCTGTGTGTGACCATTGAATTCAAATGCTTGAAATGGCCCTCCTTGGGGAAAACGAAAATGAAATCAATTCTATTTAAAATAAAAATAAAGACAAAGACAAAAGAAAGTATGAATGCTTTTTTTTTTTCCCCTAATAATTTTGCATATTAATGTATACTATAATTTATATACATTATTATTTTGGCATAGTTCAGGATAATATTTTTTTAGCTGTTTAATTTGATTATTTTTGTCATTACTAAAATCTATATATTTTTGCTTAGAACTTATTTTTTTCAGCTCGTCTTGATTTTATCAATTAAAAGTAAAAAATCTACTCTTTAAAGCTATCTCGAACACTCCTACTACCAAGTTATGGGTTAATTTCACTAGCCCGTAAAGTACGGACATGCATAAATTAGAGTCATTTCTGTATCATACAAGTATCGAAAATAAATACAGACACGCATATGGCGTGCTAATTTTTTATCATTAATATTTTTTTGGACACATGAAGGACATGAGTGTTAACTACTTGGACACATTTGAGCGCATGTTTGAGGTGTTCTCTCTCTACGGAAAACTCCATCCCTGCATATACACTTGAACCATATACTCTTATTACACAATATTATTTAAATGAAACTACTAATTTTGTTTTATAGGTGGGACAATATTTGGATTAAGGATTTAGAATTGAATTTGTTGAGGAAAAGAAATTAAAAGATTAAATCTGAGTATTTGGATTTATAAAAAAAAAATTCTTCGTTAAATCTTTAATCCAAACACAACATGATTTGTTTGAACAATAATTTACGATTGAAATAGTGACCCTTACTTTTTTTCAACTCATTGGAGAAAAAGATGGAATGAATTCATTTTTTCGGTGCATGAACAAAATCACTCCCTTCAAAATTGCATTAGACTAAAAAAAAGCTTTTTTTATTGTCCCCCTACCCTTTTCCTTTTGACCATAAAAACTGACTACTAATGGATTTTATGGACTTGAATACCTATTTGGCCCCCCAAAAACACGCATCAAACAGCCACAAGGCCAAACTATTAATATGAAATCCATAATTAAGTGACGGAAAATGTTTTTTTATCAGAATTTTTCGTAGAAAAATTAACACGATAATGACATGGCGGTGTCAAAATTTGAAATTATAACCACATAAAGGTCCACAAAGTCAAAATTATTTCAATTTCAAATTATGTATAAATTTTCTGTTCGTTTGAGAGAGGGAAAAAAAGTTGCGGACTTAGAAAACATTCATTTTTGCCAATTTCAAAGCAAAATGTTTACTGTACAAAATTTGTAAAGAGCTTCAAGTACCTTGGATTCGCAGTGGCATCTCATTCAAAGGCTCATCCACTTCTTCTAAGGATTTCCAGTTTTGATATGCCCCTCTAACCAAATTCTCAAGACAAGCCCGTAAATTAACATGAGAAACAACATCAATCCACACATCCACTTTGTACGATATATCATACTCTGATCAAGACTAGCAAAATGTAATCTAAAAAAAATGAAAAGAAACCATCCTATGTTTCTCATATTCATACCGATTTGCGGTCTACCATAGATCCATATTAATCAGACATAAATGGCCAAATGATCAGATGTCATTTGTCTGATAGTATTAGAATAAACTTTAAATGGGCCCATTTTAAGAGCATTACAAGGTTATAGTAGTTTGAGAGCACTAGTGACCTCAGCAATGACAATGCTTCTGCTTGATGGTCTAATTGTATGTTATACAGGCATGTATCCGATGCTACAAAATTATTCATGCATAAATATTGTGATTATAGCATTACCAGAAAAAAAATTCAAATATGGTATGAGCGAAGGAAAAAAGAGAGAAAACTGTGATTTTCCTGCTTATGGAGAGAGAGAGAGATGTTGGGGGCGGCTGATAGAAAGGTGCTTGGAAAGGTCACAGAAAGTAAAAAAAAAAATTAATTTTTTTGACTCATCTTATCAAGAGAAATTAAAAAAATATAAAATTTTAATCAAACGACAAAAAAAATACAAAATTTTAATCAAATGACGAAAAATTTTCACTAAAATTAAAAATTCAAAAACTAATATATTAAAAGAAAAAAAAATAGCCACCAAACTGGACCTTAAATAGCAAAGTTCACCATTTTATATCACTGTATCTGTGAATCATGATATCGACTTTTGGTTCCTATTTTTTTTTAAAAACGGCATAAATCAAAACAAACAAAGTTGGTTCTATAGGGACCGCAGTGGGCCCTAGAATTTGAGAGATCCGACGGCAAGCGGGCAACGAATTGATGATGACGCAAAGAGTTGTGCACCGTTGGATTAAACTTATCCATGGGGTTGAATCAAGTTTAACCGCGGAACCCAATTACAAGGTTTGTGTGCCTTAAAAAATATGATATTTATACTTGGGCTCTATTTGACACCATCTTTTTTCTTATTTTTTTTTATTTAAAATAAACAAAAAAACTTATTAGAGTTGGTTTTTTTAATTTTTTGATTTTATTTTTTTGTTTAGTATTAACTAAAGTGAAGACAGAAAAATAAAAAAATTAAAAAAATTTGACCTTTTAATAACAAGTTTAAAAAAAACTTAACTTTTAAATATTACTAAACGGAA
>BRYE01000023.1:15692948-15695448 GCA_030159115.1 Actinidia arguta var. hypoleuca
AATGTAGTTTTGGACTTTCTTTATATTTGATCTGCTTTCTTGTAGCTATATTATCACCATGAGCAGGATCATTGCTTGTCTCCAACGGTTATTATGACTCCTTTTTAGGTTTATTTACTAAAACACTAAATTCGATGCATTTTTATCTGGTTTATGTAGTTGGGGATTTTGTTGCAACTGTGACTCATTGTAACACAATGAAGTTCGGAGAAATGAGGAGTGTGTATCTTCAGGAGGCAAATAAGGTGTTAATAGGCACAATTTTTCTCAAATTTTTGGGAAAAGGCTTCAACCTAGGTTTTATTTCTGATGCATTTTATTTTGTTATATGGTTTGATGTTGTGAAAATTCCATACCGCATTCAAAAAAAAATCAAGCAACGATGTTGGATTTAGTTTTGTGGCACGTGACGGCCTCTTCCTGTTCATAACTATGAGTGTTGGGGCTAAACATGGGTTGTAACCTGTGTGTTTAGTTACTAGTAATGCGTATGAAGTTGGAAAATTAGCATATTGGCTGTTTTCTGTTTTATGCTGCGGAATTTGTGTAATTGGAGAACTCTTCTAACTAGATGCTGTTTTCTAGATGCTTAAACAGGATAACTGGTAAAAATGCTAGCAACCCAGATATTTTACCCAAAAACTTATTCAGGAGGTGAGGTGGGTATAAATTTAATAGTTTATGTAATGTGGGCCATACTTAGATGAATGGGGTCGATGATGTAATTTTTAGGTAGTTTTTATTGATTAATAGTGGTGTTGGGATACTGTTTATTAGGTTTGGAAAAGATAGATTTTTTTAGTTGACAGGTACTAACACCGTATTTGGTTATAGCGTAGTTTATTTGATAATTATAATAAGACTTGTGAAATTGGGAATTTTTGCAGTTTCAAGATGAGAATTCCTATCATGAACCAAAGGATAACTCTAAGGCAAATTACATTGATCTATGAGTTATCGAGAAAATAAAACCAGCTCCACATTCGGACCCGGTGTTGCATGGTAATTTTTCTTTCACTTCCGCATTCATAGTTTTTTTCTCACCAATCTCTCATCTTTCATTAAAATTTGAAACCAATAAAGAGATTTTCTAAGTCTCGTCTATACCACCACGTGTTTTTCTAGCAGTTGAACTTAATTTGCTTAATATGTACAAAAATCAAAAATTAATGGTAGTTTTAGTCATTTTCATTGGTGCAAAAAATTGTGTTATACAGTTTGTAAATAAATTATCAAAGATGAGCCAAAGTTCAAAGCTTCCACATATAAACGACAAAGTCATAATCGAAAGGAGAGGCGATAACGATGTCAAAGTTCATCTTCAATCTATTCAGTTTTTTAGAAAAATATAAAATTTTAAAATAATTTAAAATGAAAATGTAATCTAGGTATTGTTTGAATTTATATACGTAGCTTTCATTTTGAAAAACCCTCGTAAAATTAATTTATATTTAATCATAATAGAATCAATTTAATTGATATAGTTTCTATTTTGAAGTATTAATTTAGGAACAGTAGACATACTTTACACTTATAAACGGAATTAGTTTGTTTCTAGTGTTCTAAAAATGAAATATCACTCTGAGAATCCAAGTAAAAAAAAAAATCACACAGCAATAATATTGTGGGGTTCTTGTTTATTGAGTAAGATGAGAGAAAATCGAGGATAGATATCATCGACGGTTCTATAGCTGCGTAAGTAATTTCAACCTTCCGTCCGGTTAACTAGCGGTGCCCTACCTGTAAGCACAAGAACAATTAGACGTCCGGAATTGTCGAGAGAGAAAATGTCTGTATGTTAAGATAGCAAGGTTTTACGTACCACTATGAGAACAAAATTGTTCTTTTTTATTCCTTAGCTCAACGCGTGGCTTAACGCGCTAGTTGTTCGGTCACTCGACAGACTGAAGCTCGGTTTGTGTTTTTACGCGCTGACTGTTGGGTCAGTGAGTAGGTGGATGACTCAATCGTGCCCCTACGACGTGGCTAGTAGCTCATAATCAACTACCAACGTCTCTATCCGGGCATAAGGGGCCGTTAAAAGGAACTCTGACGTACAACCCTGACATTCCTCGGGAATATCGCTGGCCGTTGTCCCTCGTTTGAGCTTCCAGCGCAGTTATTATTTCGAGTTCGCTAAGTTGCGGCACTTTGGATGCAACAAATGCCTTGGCTCGAACGGTATGTCTTCAGTAGTGATTGCTCCGAGCTCCAAGCACAAAGGACCTATGAGCTTGCTCTATAGTAAGGGCTCGACGTAGACCTCCACCCTAGCAAGGTCAGTGCTCAATGGTGTCTACACTGAGCTCCGGCGCAGGGGACCACCGAGCTTGCTTCCTAGCGGTAGCTCGGCGGAGGTCCTTGGTCAGATTACGTCGTTGTATAATTTGTTCCCTTACAAATATATAGTGTAGATAAAGTTTCTCTTCAAACCCACTAACGTTCATTTATAGCAGTAACAATGGCCTTTATATAACGGTTCAATTGTTTAATGAATTCA
>BRYE01000023.1:15710448-15715448 GCA_030159115.1 Actinidia arguta var. hypoleuca
AAATCTAAAGGGAGAGAGTATTAACACTACAAGACTACGAATGAACTCGATGTTTTTAGAATCTCACAATGTCCATTTTTTTTCTTTTTGTTGTGGCTAGAATCTGAACTACCCACCAGATTTTTCTCTTTTTTTTTGTTTGCATCATGAATTTACCCAACAAATTCTCATTACTCAATCAAAATTGTTGCTTGATTGTCTAGAAAAACATATCAGAAAGTTTGAATTCTACAAAATTGCCATTTTATAGCTTTAAGTTCTTTCCACCAAATTTAAAACCACCAAGGTGCAATCGATGAAGCACCTTAGTTGAGTCCAAGTCAGACATGCCACAACTAAAGGCCAAACGTTATAGCCATGAAACCTTTTGATAAAAAATTCAGACTTCGGCTCGATTTCATCTTGCCTGAAATCTAGAAAATTCTTTCTCAAAGAAGATTTTCGTAGAGATCATTTTGTTTGGACAGTGAATGTTTAGTGCAGAGAATTTTGGTATCGAAGAAACTCAAGTACCAGTCTTACTCACCTGCTCGGACAATAAAATATCCCACTAGAGTACAACCAAGACTCTGGGAACATAATGCCCATATCAAGAAAATAACTGCTCATGAGAAAAAATAAATACATAAATAAGCAAATAAAAAGTGGGTTATACCAGACTTCCTGAAAGCACCAAATAATGTAATTTGATCCCAAAATTTATCAACTACAAAAAAAACTTTTTATCCGACGGATTAACAACCGAAGGAGTGTCACATTTCTAGAAATGGATGACTTCAACAGTATAAAACTTAGCACTTATATACAAGGAATATCCCCCATATGTCCCAAGAGAAAATCCCAAATGTGTTTGCATGCTTCATATCTTCTAATGATCATAACCAAGTTCAAACCAACTCAATCTTGAGACAAGTGAAGCAACTCATTAAAAAGTAATGCTTCAAATGTATTAACACTTAAGATGGTATTAGATTTTACAATAATCATCACAAACAATCACGAACAACTTCCAAGCCTAAGAAAAATGAGTATGTTCACTCCCAAAGCGAATCATTATATACCTTGTCAATTTCTTTACAATGCAGGACACATTCCTAGCTTATCAAACCATCTACAAAGAAGTTGATCCCAGATATTTTTTTTCCATTCCAAAAGTGTTCAAGAGTTTGTAAAATTTCAGGCATGCACGACTTAAATCTCCATGAAATATAACTACGCAAACATGGACTTACACATGAATACTACAAAAACATTACAAAACATCTTAGCTTTTACCAAGAATACAAAGGTGCGTTTGGATAATGGCTTTGCGGAGGCCCACTGGAGGTATTTATCTAGGGCAAGGAAAATGATGGGGAAATCAAAGAAATAAATTAACTTCTCCACTTTATTATCTTCTAATTTTCTCCTTTACTATTTTTTTTCCCTCCATAAATCCCTGTATAAATCCATGATCCAAACAGAGCCTAACAGTTTCTCATCTACCTCCGAAATAATCACATTCTTATGATATGGGTGTATTGTTTATATTATGGATCAGCAACTAGGAAATAGGTAAAGAGATGGGAAAGATATACATGCATATGTGTAAAAAAGAAGCAAGCACTGTGACTCGATTCATAGGCAATCCGCCACGAGTTTGCGGTGAAGTATACCAGTAGCAGCAACGGTTGAGATGGCTCCTACAAATCCATAAACTTCAGAAGGTTTTGGACCACGATCCCCAGACGGGCCAAACCCGGCAGCCTTGTTGCCAGGCTCCGGAGAGGACAGAATTAATCCCTTTTCCTTGAGAGACTGAGGACCCTCTTGGACTATTGACAGTGCGTATCTTCCATCTCTCTCTTCAGCATTCCACACTTAAAGGTGCACTCTTACTCTAGTAACCCAAAACTCCACTAGCTGCAAAGGTAGTACTATGAATCCAGTCACCATTTCCTAAGAATATTGAAGCATGCAGCATCAACATAATTTTTCATGTACGTAATAGGCGAGGTTTATGGGAATAAAAGGGAAGTTCAAACTATTATTAGCGAACATTTTATCAAACAGTTGGTGTGCATATCATAAATGATCGTTATGCCAATTGTCATTAAAGGTGCATTTCCTTGCTCCTGTAACCGAAAATCTCACTGGTTGCAGAGGTAATACTATTGATTTACAGACACAATCATGCAGTATCAATAAAACGAAATCTTTCCTTGTATGTAATAGGCTGGGTTTACGGGCATAACAGGTGGATCAAACTATTAATGAACATTTCATCGAACACTTGGTGTGCGTTTCACAAATGGTCAAGTATCCTTAGAATTAGCAAGAACGAAGAGAGCGATAGAGATGTAAACATGCTTGGATATGATTACCTATAGGCTCACCGAGAGAGAGAGGACGATGATGATGTGGCAACTGAGAATCACAAACCATCTCAAGAGATTAGCGATTGCGGTAATTTGGATCTTGTTGGAATTTTTTGGAAAAATTTCACTCTGTCCCTTGTAGTTTGAGTTATGTGCAGATAACCCCTTTAGTTTAAAAATAATCAGATAATACCCCTATAATTTGTGGACTACAGTGCACTTTTAATGGTTGTTAATGACAAATGTAAATTTACCTTCATAACCTCGTCTTCTTCTTTTGGTTTCATGCACCAAACCCACAATGTAAAAGTGAGAGAAAGAAAGGAGGGATGGTGGTGGTGCATATAGGTATACATACATAAATGACTGTATATATATATATATTAATAATTTAAAAATATTGGAGTGGAGGGAGAAAGAGAGAGAAAGGGAAGGGGTCATGGAAGAAGTAGGAGAGAGAAAAGGTCGTGAGAAGAAAAAAGTATGACAATTCTTTTTTTAAGTTCGAAGATTGTATAAAGATATTTTTATATTAAAAAGTGGTTCACCCTCCCCAATAAATAAGTGATTAGATATTTCGTGTTTTTATATATTTTTATACAACTTTTGGTGATTTTAAAATCTTATTATATAAAGTTTTACTAAATTAGTCTTCAAAAATATTCATAAATGCTTTTGAAAGCGATGATATAAGATGAATCTTGAAAATTATTACTGATTAATTTGATTTAAAATGTATGAAATGTATATTTTCTTAAACTTTCAAAAGAAGAAACTTAGGGGTCGTTTGGCTGGCAGATAGTACTAGGAGAATAACTTTTAGAGAGGGATAACTTTTAATTTTGTTTGGATACTTTTTAGAATGAGTGGATAATGGTGAGGGATAAAAAAAATATAGAGAGAGAAACAAAATGTAAAATATATAGGTATTAAAAAATATATATATATATACACACACACATATATAAATATCTAATATAAAAGACATTCATACATAAAATATATTTTCTTTTCTATCAGGGAGGATAGAGATGGATAATTTTTGAAAAAAGTTATCCGGAAAAAAAAATTATCCAAAAAGTATTTTGCCATCCAAACGCCGGATAAGGGAAGAAAGAAGGGAGAAAAAGTTATTTCCCTTCCATATCCTCCAACCAAACAGGCCCTTAGTGAGAAGGAGGGTGTACTTGACAAGGAACATTTTGCCTCTTCATTGTGTCAACTCCTTTCCTAAGATTGGATTGCGTCGCGAGCGACGGCGTGGCCATTCCCGCGTATTAGGTGACGTTTCTCGAGTTTGTTTTATGGGTGAAATACACTCATCACCCATAAAGTTTGGATTAATACCCAAAACACCCCTAATCTTGAAGTTTGTCTTTAATACAGTTTGTCTTTGACGTTTGAAAAATTATACTTACCTCAGTTACTTTTTTAAAACTTGTAACAGATTCTTCTATAGTCAATCGTCCATTAAAAAAATTGACTGCACATCCATAACGTCAGCTGAATAATAGTTAATATATCATATATGTCATTCTTTTTGATAAAATTACTATATATTCTACAAATATGTTGATTGATTGACCAAATAATTGATAAATAGATTTTCAAAATAGTTGAGACAAGTAAATTTGAATTCAAACAATGTTTTTCTCTCGTAAACATAAGCATATGACTTTTCTAGCATAAGTGTGAATTTCACTTTAAATCTTTGAGTTAAACTCAATTTTCACTTTAATTCTTATAGTTTTAATATAAATAGAATAAATTATACAGTTCTAAATGAGCCACATACTTATTTTTAGAATAAAAAAATACTAAGCTGGATGTGTTTTACACCCTCCTTTTTTATCAAGTTTTTGTTTGAATTAAGAATTTAATAAAAAAAAAATTTAGAGAATTCAAAGAAATCTATTTTTTTCTTCTTATTATACAACTTCTGAATAATTACCTATACTAGACTCTTTCTGTAGAAGAAATCATTATCTAAGGCTGCGTTTGGATTGAATCCCCTAATTTTTGTATTCCTCACTCAATGTTTGATACGAACACTGCTTACGAGTATGGTTGACATGCATACACAGTCATGGAAGACCAAATTGAAAAGTAAAACCGCGCGGGACTCACAGTACCACAGTATACAATTCCAAAACAAAGCTCGTTGCTTCCATTTTCACGGTCGTGGCAGTTACCTACTTACCTGCCCCAGAGAGAGAGAGAGAGAGAGTTCAAAGCCCAAAAAAGGCCCAGAATTTTCTAGTCGTTCGATTCGATCGAGGCTGAGGATTGGAACTCGTCCGATTGATGGATGCCTCCATGGAGTGTTTCTCCGGATTGGGCTTCTTTTGGGAGAAGATAGTGAAGATCGGCCGCGGCGGAGACGCGGACGACGACGGCGGCGGAGACTCGTGCGAACTTTTCTTCGAACTCCGGACTCTGCAAATCGCCACCAACTTCTTCTCCGAGTTGAACCAGCTCGGCCAAGGAGGGTTTGGTCCCGTCTACAAGGTACGTTTCATAAATCCACCGCTCCGTTAGGGTTAAATATGGAAAATCCGTACGAAAGTTTTGTTTTCCGACCTTGGGACGTGTTCACGGTTCACACCATTGAAAGTAGAGATAGTAATCTTACGATGCTTGGTT
>BRYE01000023.1:15737948-15742948 GCA_030159115.1 Actinidia arguta var. hypoleuca
TTATCAAACGGAGCCTAAGCCTATTTAATTCTTCTAGACAATATTTAGACCTAGTTAAAAAATGTTCAACTAATTCAATTTTCCTTTGAAATTTAATGGTCAACCAAACGTGACCTTAACTCCAAGAAAATATTTTAAATAATTAAAAAATCATTTTATGGTTAGGATGATCTTGCTTGACAGAGATCGGTAAAATAATTCTAGAACTATACATTTTGTTTGGAAGAAATATTTACAATTCAAGTGACCAAATTTTAAAATTTTCGTGCAAAACACACACTACAAACCAATGACAGTTGTCCGGTTGGAATTGAACTTCTACAAGTCAAAGTGCGCATTCTTACGACCAACACAGAGCAAATATCTTCCAAGTGCCAAGTACCAAGTGTTTGCTCTTTGCCCCCAATTCGTGGTTGCCACGGCTTTGATCGTGCCCCAAGCCAGGTGGATTATCAGCTGAATTTAAGCTTATTGACCACGGATTTGATCGTGACCCCATGTCAGGTGAATTATCCGCTGAATTTAAGCATATCAATAAGCAAAGGAAAATAAATTTATAAGAACTCCCCTAGTAACTTTTATGTATGGTAAAACTTAAAAAAAAAAAAAAAAAAACTTTTGGCTTTTGTAGATTGTCAATTTTGGTAGAAGCTAAAAAGTGTTTGGTAAAGTCATAAGATTAGAATTTAAGCAGTTATGAAATGTTTGATGCAAAAGCTGTAAAAGTGTTCTTTGAAATAAAAATTGTAGAATTGCCACGTTTGTTTAATACTAATGCAAAATAATGTTTATAATAACTTATTGGGTGAAATACAATAACCTTTCCTGAGGTTTGACTTTAATACATAAAGCACTCTTGACATTTGAAAAATTATAATGACCTCCCTTGAGGTTTGAAATTTATAACAGATTTTTTTTAAAATACATTGATCACCCCTGAGGGTTCGGGTTAATACACAAAGCACCCCTGAAATACACTAACCATCTTAGGGGTGCTTTGTGTATTAACTCGGAACCTCAGGGGTGGTTAGTGTAATTTCTCAAACATCATGGGACATCTGTATTAAATACAAACCTCAAGAGAGGTTATTATAATTTTTCAAATATCAGGAGTACTTTTTGTATTAACATGAACCCTCAGGGGTGATCAGTGTATTTCACCCTAACTTATTTTAATTATTTCAAGGTGGCAATGACATTTAAGTATTTTAGCTATCCTGGCCTATCATCTAAATTAATAAAAGTTACAAAAGCACCACAAAGTGATCAGGGATAACATTTTTTTTACCATAAAAATGTTGCTAAAAACTAATAAATGCTTCTATAAAATGCTATGTTAAACATGTAAAAATTACTGTTTTTAGCTACAAGTTGCAAAAAGCTAAAAAAATGCTATGCCAAACATGCATTATACTTCCTCTATCTCAATTTTTTTTTCATTTTTATTATTCTGAACATCTCATAAAATTATTTAGATTTTTTAACTTATACTATTTTTGATGAATTTTTATATAAATTATTCTTTAAAAATTTTTATAAATACCTTTAAAAGTGAGAATATTACCGATTAATTTTATTTTAAATGTATAAAATGCATATTTTCTTAAACTCTCAAAAGGAGGAAGAGGAGGGGAGTATTTGACAAGTAACATTTTGCTTCTTCATCGGGTCAACTCCTTTCCTATGAGCGCCGGCGTGGCCATTCCCGCGTATTAGGTGACTGTGTTTCTCGAGTTTATTTTTTAATCAAATCAACTAGTTTTATTTTTACGAAGCGCTTTAAAGTTGAGATATAAAAATATAATTTTTATTTTCATATTTTATATGAAAGTGTGGAATGAAAATACAATTTTACGTGAAAGTGCGTGATAAAAATACGATTTCAATAATAAATATGCTCTAAAATTTATTTTCATCTCACGACTTCAAAAAAAATGTTTGACTCTGTAAATTTGAATTCAAACAACGTGTATTGAATAAAAAACTTTGTGTTTCTCTCATGAACGCAAGTATATGACTTTTCTAGCATAAGAGTGAAATTTACTTTTATCTATTCGAATTTGACTCAAATTTCACTTTAGTTCTTATAGTTTTAATATAAATAGTGTAAATTTAAAAATTTCATACAAAACACACGCTACAAACCAAATGACAGAGTTGTCCGGTTGGAGTTGAACTTCTACAAGTCAAAGTGCGCATTCTTAAGACCAACATAGAGCACATATCGTCCAAGTGCCAAGCCTTTGCTCTTTGGCTCTAATTCGTGGTTGTCACGGCTTTCATCGTGCCCCAGACCAGATGAATTATCTGCTGAATTTAAGCTTATTGACCACGGCTTTCATCGTGACCCAATGCCAGGTGGATTAACCGCTGAATTTAAGCATATCAATAAGCAAAGGAAAATAAATTTACAAGAACTTCCCTAGTAACTTTTATGTATTATAAAACTTTAAAAAAAAATATATAACTGTTGTAAATTGTCAATTTTGGTAGAAGTTAAAAAGGATTTGGTAGAGCTGTGAGATTATAATTTAAGTAGTTATGAATTATTTGATGCAAAACTTGTAAAAGTGTTCTTTGAAATAAAAATTGTAGAATTGCCCTACGTGTGTTTAATGCAAAATAATGTTTATAATAACTTATTTTAATTATTTCAAGATGGAAATGACATTTAAGTATTTTAGATATCCGGGTCCATCATCCAAATTAGTAAAAGTTACAAAAGCACCACTTAAGGTGATTAGGGAAAATGTTTTTTTTACCCTAAAAATGTTGCTAAAAACTAATAAAATGCTTCTATAAAATGCTATGTTAAACATGTAAAAATTACTGCTTTTAGCTACAAGTTGCAAAAAGTCAAAAAAAATGCTATGTCAAACCTGCATTGTACTTTCTCCATCTCAATTTTTTTTTATTTTTTATTATTCTGAACATTTCATAAAATTGTTTAGATTTTTTAATTTATATTATTTTTGATTAATTTTCATATAAATTATTCTTTAAAAATATTCATAAATACTTTAAAAAGTGAGAATATTACCGATTAATTTTATTTTAAATGTATGAAATGCATATTTTCTTAAACTCTCAAAAGAAGGAGGATGAGGGGAGTATTTGACAAGTAACATTTTGCTTCTTCATTGGGTCAACTCCTTTCCTATGATTGGATTGCGAGCGACGGCGTGGCTATTCCCGCTTATTAGGAACTGTGTTTCTCGAGTTTTTTTTTTTTTATCCAATCAAATAGTTTTATTTGTACGAAGCGATTTAAAGTTGAGAGATAAAAACATAATTTTTATTTTTATATTTTATATGAAAGTGTGGAATAAAAATACAATTTTACGTGAAAGTGCATGATAAAAATACGATTTCAATAATAAATATTTTTAAAGTTTATTTTTATCTCACGACTTCAAAAAATACATAAATTTGATAAATAAAATTTTAAAGTGTTTGACTCAATAAATTTGAATTCAAACAACTTGTATTGAATAAAAAACTTTGTATTTTTCTCATAAACGTGAGCATATGACTTTTCCAGCATAAGATTGAAATTTACTTTTACCTTTTCCAATTTGACTCAAATTTTACTTTAGTTCTTATAATTTTAATATAAACAGAATAAATTTTATAGTTTTAATTGAGTTGCATACTTATTTTTGTTGATTTTTGGATTACAAAATACCAAGATATATCTGTTTTACGTCCTCTTTTTTATGAAGTCTTTGTTTGGATTAAGAATTTGATAAAAGAAAATAAATTAAAAATTCAACTGACTTATTTCTTTTCTTATTATACAACTTCTAAACAAATACCTAACTAGACTCTTTCTGCAGAAGAAATCATTATCTAAGGCTGTGTTTGGATTGAATCACCTATTTTTTGTACGAGTATTTTTTTTTCCCCTTATTCCTCGCCCAGTGTTTGATACGAACACTGCTTACGAGTAAGGTTGCCATGCATCCACAGTCAATGGAAGACCAATTTGAAAAGTAAAACCAGTAAACCTTTTTTTTTTTAGCGCGGGACTCACACTACCATGGTATACAATTCCAAAACAAAGCTCGTCTACTTCCATTTTCAGAGTGTTGGCAGACCTGCCCCAGAGAGAGAGAGAGAGAGAGAGAGAGAGAGTTCTAAGCCCAAAAAAGGCACAGAATTTTCTAGTCGTTCATGATTCGATCGAGGCTGAGGATCGGAATTGATGCCTCCATGGAATGTTTATCCGGATTGGGCTTCTTTTGGGAGAAGATACTGAAGATCGGCCGCGGCGGAGGCGCGGACGACGACGACGACGACGGAGACTCGTGCGACCTTTTCTTCGAACTCCGGACTCTGCAAATCGCCACCAACTTCTTCTCCGAGTTGAACCAGCTCGGCCAAGGAGGGTTTGGTCCCGTCTACAAGGTACGTTTCGTAAATCCACCACTCCGTTTGGGTTAAATATGGAAAATCCGTACGAAAGTTTTGTTTTCTCAGCTTGGGACGGGGTCACGGTTCACACCATTGAAAGTAGAGATAGTAATCTTCCCATGTTTGGTTTAATTTTTGTTTTCTGTTTTGATTTTTGAAAACAAAGAAACACAAAAAACTTGTTTGGTGATAGATTTCGAAACTTATTTTTTCAAAGAATTTTTTGGAAAAGAATCCACAAAACATTAAAAAGATCGTTTCAAACTCTCGAAAACCATTTTCACTAAATAAATAAATAAAATACAAAAATGATTTGTATTTTTGTTTTCAAAAATAGTTTTTGAAAGTGTTCTGAAAAATTAAGTTTGCGAACAGAAACCAAACAATACTTATTTTCCATTGAAGTTTTAATGAATAGAAAATTCTGTTTACTGAAGAATTCTGTTTTATCTTCTTAAAAAAAGGGCCATTTCACACTGCTAGTCCCTAGATATCTTTTTCTTTGATCAAGTCTTTGCATATAATACGCAGCATACCTTATAAACCCTGGGTTGGAGAAGCATTTTCTGAATGCACCAACCCTTGGA
>BRYE01000023.1:15797948-15807948 GCA_030159115.1 Actinidia arguta var. hypoleuca
CATGACAAACATCTGACTTTAACAAGACACTTCAAGGTGTGTCCACTGCATGTATCCTTAGGCTATGTTTGGAAGTTATGGAAAGAAAATGGAAAGAAAGAAGGTATGAAAAGTAGTTTGAGGAATAATCTAAAGAAAATTAGTTTATTTTTGTTTGCATGGTTGGTTTTGTAAGAAAATAATTAAATGCAATTAAGAAAGAAAGTATTTTTTCTTTGTTTAGTTTTACCGGGAAGAGGGGAAAAAAATAATTAAATAACTAAACTAAATAAAGAGAAAAGAAATATGGAAGAATGTGTAAAGATTTTTTTTAAAAAAAGAGGGAGATTAGATTTTTACTTGTTTTCTCTTCAAATCTCATGAATCAAACAAGAAAAGAGAGAAAATGTTACTTTTTGTAAGAGGATAAAATACATGACTATAAGTTCGGTCTCCACGAAAATAGAAATCACCTTTGGAAGAACCACTACGAAACAAAGGAAGAGGGACGATAAACACCTGAGCTCGGTCGAAACTCTACCGTGTACTGACATTGGCCAGACTAAGAGTCTGCGTCACATCTGAATTGTCGATGCATAGTAAGCTCGGTGGAGTGACCGTGCCAATAGTTGGCAAATGGACAACCGTTGGCGGCAATTCCGAGAAGTTTCTTTTGACATACCCCATGTTTGGAACAAGACGTCTACAGTATGGAGACGCGCTACCAACTAAGCCTCAAAAGCATGGTTGGATCAGTCACCTACCTACTGACACAACAGTTGACGCGTTGAGGTACGCGCCGAGCTATTCTATATAAAAGGAACATTTGTTCTCTGAAGAAGTACACAATTTCAGCTATTAAACACTACTCAATCTCTAATCTCCAGTCATCTAACTTGACCGTCGGAGATCCATTTTTCTAAAATAGTTCCAATGGCTAATCTCATTATTTTTGTGCTGCAACTAGGATTTTATTGTCGACTAGTGTAACCTCCCATCATCATTGTAGAACCACCACGAGTATCTATCCTCGATTTTTTTTCTCTCATCTATCTAACTCATTCCGCACACTTTCCATTCTTTTCCTCTTCTTTCCCCAATTCCAAAAACGCCCTTAATGACGTGCGTAATGGAATATTTGTATAATTCCACTATGAGAGTGAGAGCATTCTCAATAAAATATCTTAAGAATGAGAACGCTTCTGTATACAAAGAAAGCATCTCCAACGGATTCTCTATAAAATCTTTTGTCCATCATGCTATTCTGTTCCATAAATATCCTCCAACAGCTCCCCCAAAAGATCACCTACCTTCAAGTTCAAATGAATAAAAAAAATATCTTAAAAAAAATAAAGAGAAACTAAGAAACTGTAACAAACAATATCCCTCTTAGCGTCACCTAAAAAAATAAAATTTATCAATCGGAAGCTAAGACCTGGGTATTATAGGTCATTTTTTATATGTATTTTATAACGTTTCTGGACATAGCTATTCGAACTCCATAATTTTTCTAGTTTGATTTGCATCAAAATGCAATTACTTCCTTACCTCTATATTCTATGTTTCTCTCTCTATGCCAATGGTACTTTTGATGCTTTTTGAGTGTTTCAAGTAAGGATACTGAACATGAAGAGCATGATGGAGAGGCTAACGTTGCAGGACCAAGACTAGGTGAAAATGTTCTTATATATATATATATATATATATATATATATAATGGCCAGTGATTTATATAATTTCCATTCTCTTCAATTGCACTCATTTTTTAGTCTTTGTTACGGTAAATTTACCTTCTACGTAATAAAAATATTTGAATAAAAGTAGGTATTTTTGCAACTTGTAGCCTATGACTAATTAACCGTGGTGGTTGGTAGCAGATGCGTTATATTAAAATATATGTTATCAAATGAAATGATAAGAAAATGAGATATTTTAATCCTCGATCTGATGTAATTGGTGGTAATAATAAATTATGTTATATTTTAGAAAATATAATTTAAGTTTTTCCATTTATTTCACAAAGGGTAAATACGTCCAAAAAAACTATTAAAATTCAAAAATTGATATTACCTCTTATATCTTAGTTTGCACAGGATTTCGAATACTATAAATCAGTGGTACCTCGTACTGACCTCCAAATTACTCATTTTATTAAGGTGCCTAACAAGATCTAGTAGCTATAAATGGATTGGGCCCAGGGCCGTGTTTTAGTCTGAGGCAGGCTTGGGCCTGGCCACTTTTGAATGGATGGGTTATGTTTTGATCTTGACCCAGCTGAGACCCACCATGCAAGAAGAGTAATGTTAAAGTAATAAATCTTGCAATTTTATTTGGGTGTTTTTAGATATATAAAATCACTTTCTTAAACTTGT
Source organism: Actinidia arguta var. hypoleuca (assembly GCA_030159115.1). NCBI lineage: Eukaryota > Viridiplantae > Streptophyta > Magnoliopsida > Ericales > Actinidiaceae > Actinidia > Actinidia arguta. Next base: position 15,800,300 of record BRYE01000023.1, read on the forward strand.
ATTTCATAAAATTCAATATTCAGAATTCTACTTGAAATATCAGTCTATTGAACTTGAAGTTATCAATATCAATTTCAACAACTAATGGAAGATTATCATTAATTGTTAATTTATTTTTTTATATGAAAACAATGCATAAGAAAATAATCATCAAATTATCAAAATTCAAATTTTTTTATGAACAACAAAAGAAAAAAATTATTGATAAGGGAAAAATAGTATTTTTGGCTCCATCCTAGATATAGCAATTTTTATACACATAAATTTTGGGTTTGGACTTATATTCCAAAAAGTCTTCTAGTCAATTTAGAAGTTGATTATTTTCAATAATTGTGAATTAATTACATTATATGTGGTATTTTCACAATTTGCACAAAGCAAATATTTGAGAACTTCTCTTATTTATCATATAGAGTTTTAATTTGATATTTTTTTAATATTTCTAATTTAATTATAATTGATATGTTTATGTCAATTTGCAGTATGTAAATATTTGAAAACTTCTATTATTTCGTTGATAATTTCTCATTTTCTCTTTTAAAAATTTGTTGATCGTTTCTTATTTGTTATCTTGTATATTGGTAATCGTCCATACAATAATTTATAATTTGATTATTTCTCAATGTGAAAAATTATATTGATAATTTATTATTTTTTCCTTTGAAAAATTGATAATGTTAGTTTCTCTACTTAAAAAGTTTCATATTGAGCTTAGTAGGTTGATAGTTACTCAAAATTAACTTTTTAAAAAGTAATTATTTACTATAGTTTTTTCATAGATTAAGTACTCTTAAAAAGATCTTATTGTAATTTTTTATTTTATTTTTATTCACATAAATTGTTTTCACAGCATTTTAGTAGTTCCCATTTTAAGTTTTAAGCAAAGAATAAATAAATATATATTTAAATCCACATGTCCGTGTATATATATATACAGTGTGTGTGTGTTCAACATAGGTTGGGGAAAGTGACATGTCATGAACCATGCAATTGACATTTTTACTTCAATCCTTAATGTAAGGGGTTGAATTAAACGACGACGCAATCTGGCCTTGCTAGGACAGGAACTTCCGCCGAGTAACTGTTAAGAAGTAAGCTCGGTGGTTTTCTGTGCCAGAGCTTGATTGAGACACCATTGGGCACTGACTTTGCTATGGTGGAGACTTACGTCGAGTCGCTGCTACAGAGCAAGCTTGTAGGTCCTCTGCGCTAGAGCTCAGAGCAATCACTACTAAAAACGTATTGTCTGAGCCAAGTCTTTCGTTACATTCGAGGTGTCGCAACTCAGTGAGCTCAGAACAATAATTACGCTGGAAGCTTGTGCGAGGGGTAACAGCCAATGGTATTCCCAAGGGATGTCCGGGCTACTACACTTGGATGGAGACACTAGCAGTTGATCATGAGCTACTAACCACGCCGTAAGTTGGGTCAGTTGCCTACTCAATGACACAGCAGTTGGAGAGTACAAATACGCATTAAGTTGCGGTTTGTCGAGTGACAAAAACGATTAGCGCGTTGAGCCACGCGCTGAGCTAGGGAATAAAGGAGAACACTGTTGTTCTCAGAGGGATAAGTGCAACCTTACTATCAAACCATACAGACTTTTTCTCTCTCTAAGATTCCAAACGTCTAACTTAACCGTCAGAGAGCTGTTTTTCGAAAACAGCTCCGGTGGCCGGTATCACTGTTCTTGTGGTTGTAGTCTACCGGACGAAGAATTGGTGCTAACAATGCAGCCGTAGAACCATCGCGAATGTCTGTTCTCGATTTTCTCTCTCCTCATCACATAACCGTAACCCCACACTTACCCATATTTATTCAACTCCCAATCAGCACAAAGAATGCATGATAATGAATGAAATGCATACCATGTGCCTTAAAATTCTAAAAAGAATAAAACAAAAAGCACATTAAATAGACAACAAAAAATGAATAATATTAAAAAAAATAATGATATACCAATAGAATTTATTTACAATTTTTTTCTAGAGAATGATGTGAATCATTTACATCCATCCATTGAATATGAAAAAAAACCATTATTGTTCTCCATATTAATTCTGTATGAATCGCATTTTTTTTTATTGAAATTGAATCCTTGTCACTTGCGAAAGTCAATACATGTTTTTGGTCAAAGAAATTCATGGTTTACAAAATCTCAAAAGTAACCCTTCATCCCAATGAAACATTGAGGTAGATTAAAATTCCATATATGCCCTCAAAACTATATTTTTGTTTATCTATGGAGTTGATTGTTGAAATTGAAAAATAAGACTCAAATTGACATAGGGTGGAAAGTGCAAGGGTGGTGGTTAATGATATATAATGTACCCAAAACAAAGAAAAACACACTTAGATATTGCATTTATAGTAGATTTTGCAGAGACAAATATTTAATTTAGACAATTGTACACATGAGAATAATTAAACATTATCACAATCATCTTCTTTTCATTTCTTTTGTTCATTTAAGCATGTTGTTTCTATCTTAAAAAGCAACAGGGGTTAGAATTTTAATATATATATATATATATATATATATATATATATATATATATCTTAAATATTTAAATATCAAATGTTTTAAATTGATTTGAGAAACGGGACGAAACTAAAAAAATATGCGTAGACAAATATTCTTAGTTTTACAAGTTTTTGCTTATCCCTCTCATGTGCATTCCATAAAAGGAAAGAATGTTGGAAAATGATGTTGTGTCCACATATGAGCACTACTACGGACCCAAATTTGGACCAAGAAAAAATTTCACAATTTAAATGAATAATTCAGATTCACTTGATTATGTGAAATTTACACGCTTAAGTGAATCTGAATAATTCATTTTGAATTTTGAAATTTTTTATTGATCCTAGGACCATAGAGTTTCAGTGTTGATTGACACAATGTAGAGTGAATGGTGCACAATAAAATTTTGGTTAAAGTACAAGCATGCAATGTATAATTTATCATAGCTTTATGTTTAATATATAGATAGAGACTGAAATTAAATGAAATTGCAAAAACTGGAAATGGGTTGCAATATTATATGATTTGCTAGTTGAGAATGCCCCTCAAAACCCAATTCAATCTCGAGTTTGACAAATTGATCTTCCAATAGTGCAAAAATGGGTTTTCTTCTCCCACATCTTTATAAAATTAGCATCGTCATTTATGCAAGAGATTGTGGAATTAGCAAATTTTATTGAGTTGGTTTCATTTTTTGATGGAATGGCCATGTCCTTTGATAATGAAATGTTGTAAAAATATTGAGAGAAGATAGATGATATACAAATCATTTAACCTCTATGGGTTGAGTCTCCATCATCTTTGCAAATATTGATGAAAGAAAAATCAAAAAAAATATTGCAATTGCGAAAATTGTAACGGATCTTGTGAACTTTAAATTTACATTTTGTCTCTCTCTAGTGGGACTAAGACCTGCTGGAATTTTCAATGATAACATTTGCCTTTCTCTATAGTGGGACTAAAGACCTCACATTCCAAAAGTGAGTAGCTGGAATTTTGAAAGATTGTGCTGTCCTCTTGTTTCGACCCTTTAAATTGAAAAAGAAAAGAAAAAGGAAAATATGATTTTGGAAAGGATAAATTTCCATGATATATATTTAAAAAAAAACTCATTTTTTTAGCAAAAAATCATGAATTTGATGAATTTTGTAGATTCTTAGATTTTTATTTATTTTTTCTTTTCTAATTGATACCTGACTTGTTTAATTAAGAGTAAAATGAGTTGTATATAATTCATAGCCCTGCTGGGCCCCACCAAAGTATCTAATATATAATTTATTTATAACATTATCTGAATTTTTTTTAAATAAAAAAGAGTGGGATGATAAAGAAAACTAAAAGTGGTACTATAATATTTATTTATACAAGTATTTAAAGCTTCCCAAATTCCGCAATAGCCACAGTCTATAAACCTTTCTGACTTATATACTGTTTTTGGTACTATTTACTCATCTGATATTTTCTCTTCTTACCTCATCAACTGTTTTGATATTTTTCTTCCATTCACGCATTTCATTCATTCGATATCTTTCCTTCCAAACCATAGTAGACAGATTTGATACATATACACATAAAAATAAACTTAATATAAAAATGCTACGACAGTTTCTTCAAGGACATTGGTTGTTAATATCTGGGAGTTGTTGGTCTAGACTTGGAATTTGGGATCCGCTCTTTTATAAGATCGTGAATTTTGAACTCTCACAAGTGTTATCAATTTTTGAATTGAGTTATGTCATATGGAGTTTTGCCCTGATTATAATCGGGTCTCTCTCGCAAATAAATAAGAAGATTAGTCTCCGAATTAGTGAATTGTTGGACCAAATATCGAGTTATAAAAAAAAGACGTTGGTTGTTGGAGGGAGGGAGGGTGTAGGACAAGGAGGTGTAAAGTCGGCAACCCACATTTATTTTTTCTGATGTCATCTTTTTCAATTTGTTAAATTGATACTATCCGACTGCAAGTTGTTAATATTTGTAAAGGAAGGAAGTACAGTGTTATTTTGCAAAGTTTTGGGGTGAGAATGTGTTTTAGGCTTACACGATGTAAGTGTAATTTAGTCACGAAATATCCATTTAATAATTGGGGCAGGCTTCAAAAGTTCAAAACTTAAATTTTAGAGCAGGATGAGAATTCAATGATTTGAACCATTGAGCTTATAAAAAAAATGTTGAAAAGATAAATTATATAAAAAAATAGATTAATTAGAGATTAATAGCTACAAAATTAAATCACAATTGGCTTAAATATTTGATTATTTATTTTAAAAACCATATTTGTTATCCCGATAAAAATATTTTGATTATATCGCTATCTATACTTGATCAACTTAATTTTTGCTTGAATAATTATCTTAGCGGGTCATATAAAATAAATAATTCGAATTATTGATTAAGGTTTAATGTGGTACCATAATTCACCAATTTTACCGTAAAATTCACTCTATGATCGAGGCTAGGTTTTTTTGAGTTATTTTAACTCCATGCTTTGGCTTAGGAATTTTTTAATTTTTAGTGAATTTTTATTATCATTTGATCCAAAATTTAATTTATATTTTTTTAGTTCCTCTTAATAAGAGAAAATTGAAAAAGTATTTTTTTTAAAAAAATTCAATAAATACAAGAAATTTAGCTATTTGCTCTAGTAAAAAAGTTTTTTGAGAAGATTTTTATGTTTTCAAATTTCTTTAGTCAAAAAAGATTAAAAAAATATAAATTTTGATCAAACGATAATATTTTTTAAAAAAATTAAAAAATTTAAGAATTAAAACAACTAAAATATTCTCAAACAAGTGAGACGAACAAGACTAAGTAATAGGGAAACTTCATCCTTCGTGGTATTAATTATTGCAGTTGGCGAAGACTCCTTGGGTCTCCCTCGTGTATCATCGTGGCAACGTCATATGACGAAGCTGCGATGACGTCACACTATAAAACTGCTCCTTCGTCACACACATGGCTTAATATCCAACGGTTGAAAATGACCGTCCAAAGTACAGCAAAGAGAGGGAAAATGTCTCCAGCCACAAGACGAGAGAATATGTACCACAGTATTTTATAGAGAGAGAGAGAGAGAAGCAATAATTGAGTCAATTGACTAAAAAGATGGAGGGAGAGAAAAAGAGGAAGAGGGCGGTGGACGGGTGTGGGAGGAGGAATAAGGCGGTGGCGGAGGCGGAGGCAGCGCCGTCAGAAGAGGAGATAGAGGAGTTCTTCGCGATCCTCCGGAGGATGCACGTGGCGGTTCAGTACTTCGAGAAGGGTAACGGTAACAGTAACGTCGACGGCCGTAAGTTGACCGGCAGAACCGCAATAGAGGCTGAAGCGTTAGCAGGGACTGACGGCGTTAAGGCTGGAGAGGAGAGCGTCATCGGAGCGAGGAAGAACGTCATTTGGGACCTTAACGCCGTTCCGGAAGACGAGTCATAGTGTTTAAGATTTAAAAAGACTTTAGTTATGGCTGTGTATGTGTGTTGTGGTACGCATATGGCGCACGTTAAACGGCGTAACAAGAGCGTGTAAAGCTCTCACATGGCTTTTGCTGACCCGTTCTAATGTAAGCCGTGGAGTTCTATGTTATTTTTTTTTTCTCTTTTTGACAAATAGGTAAATTTTCTCTTTCTTTTTTATCTTCAGTTGATGTATGATAGTAATATATCTGACATTTATTATAGTATTTAATAATAGATTTACGGGGGCGTAGGGGCGAACGCACGCTCAAAAGTTTAAAAAATTTATTAATTATATTATAAAGTTAATATAATTCAGAAATTATATCGATTAATCCCAAAATTTTTAAAGACAATTTTAAAATTACAGAAGTTAGTTCCCAAAATTTTTTATTATTATTTTTAAAAATAATTTTTATTAGTTAATAAAATTTGTAAAATAGCAAGTTTGGGATAAATTTTACAAAATAGAGTTTAATAAAATAAATTATATAACACTTATTTTTGGTGGGTCCGCCAAACTTGCTAATTCTAAAATCACCATACATGCTATTTTAAAACAGACATTACTTGAAGTTTTGGTGTTGAGTCTATCATAGATGCTTTAATGTTATAAAAGAGCGTTGAGCATAATTCAAATACCTAAATTTAGTCAATAGAGACATATAACCATATAGCATTGAAAATTATATTTTTTTATAAGTAAATGCAACAAGAGAATATATAAAAATATTAATATTGTCTTTTTGTGTTGATAGAAATTAGTATTATACTTTAATTTTTTTTAATTATGTTTTTGTCCCTTATAGTAAAAATTCTAAATTCGTCAATTCGTCCCTAATAGTATTTGTTTTCTACATATAGCATCCGGTGACAATGTAAGACCCATTCTCTTTGTAAGTGCGTATTTGATAAGAGTTCGAATCTTTTGAAGTGGGAGCTGTATGAAGTGTTTTTGAAGTGTAAAAACTGATATCATTTTGTGCACTTCAAATTCAAAAAGATATAATTTTGATTAATCATAAAACGACGTCGTTTAATTATCAGACTAAAATAACGTTATTTTAATTCTGAAGTATACAAAGCAACACCATTTTGTACACATTTCACACAGCTTCCGCTTTAGAGGATCCGAATCCACTTGATGCAACTACATTGTATGCTACACTACTTGTCGTGCTAGTTACACCGAACTAAAAAAACTAATTTTTATACATTTTATTTTAATTTTTTTTAATAATATTATTATAATTCCAATTATATTAAACACTCTCATTATTTTTTCTGACGTATGTTTTCGTGACCTCGCTCTCAGCATCAGATCACCATCTCAGCATCAGATCACCACGCACTTCACTGCTGACTGATTCCTTTCAATCGACTCCACTGATTGAGGTACAGGCGGCGGCATCTTATTGGTTACCGTGCTAATCCTATAAAGGAAAGCACCGTAGGTGAGTGCACGTCAATCAATGAAATATGCCCCAAATGACGTTTCCATTAATGTGTGGGCCCACTTTCTCTTTAATTTCCTTTGGTAGGTTATACGTCCCATCAAGTGGGGCCCAATGGTTCCTCTCACAAATCCTCTATTTTCCTTGGGTGCCTCTCACCTTTTCTTCGTCTTCATCTTGAAAGAATTGAATTTAAGAGCGTGTTTGATATTCCTTTAACTT
>BRYE01000023.1:15812948-15817948 GCA_030159115.1 Actinidia arguta var. hypoleuca
AAGTAAAAAAAAAAAAAAAAACATTATCTAAAGATAAAAGATGCTCCCACTCAATACCCTAGAATATATATGGACGTGAAATAATATCTTTAATTTAAAATTTAGTTTAGAAGGTGTTACTATCCATAGCAATTTCACCCACACTTTCCTATTTTTACTTTTATTTTTCATTAATACATTCATTTCTATCTAAAAATAAATCATTTATTCAGTTTCCTTTCAAAATGTATTGTCTCTTTCAAAAATTCAAATTCTAACTAATCTTCCTCCAAATTTGAATTATGATTTTTAAATGCGTATATATTTGTATCAACTTAAACAATCATCGATATCTTACCAAATATACAATGTAATAAAATTTTTAAAATTTATATATAATTTTATGATCAACTTCTCATCGTGAGCATTGTTCAATTATCAGAAAATGCAAGCGTAGTACGGAAAACCTCAAAATATATTTTTTTATCGTCTAGCTTTTCAACTTGTTTCGTAGGATTAGTTTTCTCAAAAAAAAAAAAAAATCAGCAAAATTATCAAGATATTGCAATAAAATCTTCTTCACTACTTTCTATTAAAATTTAACTACAATATTTGAGTTTTCTTACAAAACTCTTCTGTACTCAAATGAGCACACCTAGGAAATCAAATTTCCTTTTTCTTTTCCTTTTCCTTTATTTTAACTAATAGGTAGTTGTTAATGCACACTTTTTACGAATTTTTATTTAATTTTTACATATTTTAATACATTTTTACAAATATTATATATATTTTGTACGTATAGCAATTCATGTTTTTTGCATATTAAGCACTTTGCACTTTCTTTACTTTAATTTTTTTTTTCTAAATTACTTTTCAACATCAAATTTTTGATAACTAAACGGAGAAAGTGGAATCTATTCCATCTTAATTTGACATGGATGAGCTGGAGATGGGTTTTGGCGTTCTTTGTTAGGCCCATGGCCATGGCCATATCATAGTGCTAGCACCAACGGTCCAATATATGATTCGAGTTGTTCATTTTGTACTATTTATCGAGTACACTATTCTATAAAAAAATTATATCAATCAGATAGTAGTTGTTGTACACAAAAAAACATATTGATCGTATAGTGACAACCATATAATCGTTTTATCTTATTTTATAATTTGTTCTCAAAATTATATTTTTTGTGTAATTTTTTTAAAAAAATACTTCGATCATGTAATTATTAATGTTCGATCAATTTAAATTTTTTCATATATGATCTACTTAATCAAACCTAAAAAAAAACATTTTTATTAACTTAGGGGACCAAAATCATACTGACAATACAACACTCACCCAACATTGGTTGGATATGCTATAATACACGAATTCATGACCCACACAAGATAAAGATATTCACGCGCAACAGTGAAGTACCCCCCAGTTATTCCCCCTTGTTCATAATTATAACACGGACTTGATTGTGAGTTTTTTTTTTAACCGTTTTGATTATCCAAATATTCATATTATGAAGATTAATATTTTAAAATATCACGTTTATCGAATATAATTTAATATATATATGTAGTACTATTTTATAACATAATAAATGAACACGACACATAAAATTATAATTATTTATTTTGATATACAGTGACACTGATCTATAATTAAATTTTATGAACTCTTACCATTTAATAACTTTGTTCATTAAAATAGCTAGACTGAACAAATTCAGTTTAATTATGAACGGGACGGGAGGAGACAATTGATTCCCTTATTATTATAATAGTTGACGCAGACCCAATTCCTCCTAATAGTCTTCTCCGAATTATCTTTGAAGCATCCCATGATGTTGCATCCAATACCATGAAGTCACCTCACCAAACACTGCTAACGTCACACTTATTCCTCAATCCTACGGCTCAAACACCAACAATATCCCTCCTCATTAGGAGAGAGAGAGAGAGAGAGAGAGAGAATTGAGGATGGAGGGGGAGAAGAAGAGAAAGAGGGCTGTGGACGGCGGAGAGAGAAGGAGAGAGAAAGAGAGAGACAAGAAGGCAGTGGCGGTGGCGCCGCCGTCTGAGGAAGAGGTGGAGGAGTTCTTCGCGATCCTCCGGAGGATGCACGTGGCCGCTAAGTACTTCGAGAAGAGTAACGGTAACGGCGACGGCGACGGCTGTATGTTGACCGGGAAGTGGTGCAGGGCTCGGACGGCGTTGGAGGCTGAAGCGCTTGCCGGGGTTGACGCCGTTAAGGCTGAAGAGGAAAGTGTTAGCGGCATCAGGAAGATTGGCGTTTTGGACCTTAACGCCGTTCCAGAGGCTGAGAATAATAGTATATAATTTAACGGCTGTTTGGGGTGTTATGGTACGCATATTGTGCACGTTAACTATTGGGCGTGTACAACTTTCATGGGGTTTTTGCTGATGCATTCTAATGTAAGCCGCATGGTGCTACTTTGTTTATTTATTTATGAATTTTATTTTTCTGAATTTTGCTGAAATAATAAAGTCTTGTTTGGGGTAGAGTTTTTGTGGTAGTTTTTGCTTAAAAAAATTGTTTTTTTTTAAAAAATTATTTTTTGTGTAAATTTATTTGGAACGAGTTTATAGGAGTTTATTTTGAGTGTTTTTTTTGTTTAATTTTATTTTTTAAAATTAAAAGTAAAAAAACTTAATTTTTTTCTTACCCCAAACAGGTCCTAAATTTCATCCTCTCTCTCTTTTGGATTGTAGAATGAGAATAATGACTGTGACATAAATATTACTTCATTTATATACCTTTTTTGTCTGCAAGAATAAAAATTTATATTAATCTTAGGAACATGTCCAAACAAACATTCTATTTTTCTACTCATATCATTTCTATAAATTCGAAAGCTAAATTATTTATATATTAAAAACTTATACCTAGTTTGGAATAACAATTTTTTGTCTTTTATTTTAATAATTTTTTTAGTTAAACACTTTTTATTTTTTCTATTCATCTTGATTAGAGGAATCTGAAAAGAGAAATGATACAGACCAAACATTAAATTATAGATAGTGGTCAAGAATTTTAAGTGTATGGATGAGATTTATCATGTGTGTATCCTACAATACACTAAGATCGAATCCACACCTTGTATTTTTTTAAAAAAAATAATATTTTGTTTTCAAAATATCAACAAAAACAAAATTAATTCATTATTTTTATTAATTTTTTCTCTAGTAACTTGTTTTTTTAAAAATTAATTTCTTATTCATCTATTTAAGATGAATCGGAAAAGTAATAATACTTGACAAAAAACTAAAATAATCCCACTAAAAATAAAAATAATTCAAAATAGAAAATCTATTCCAAACTAGGCTTGTGTCATATCTAATTATCAAACTGAATTTTAGTGTCATTTTAAAGATATGGTGAATATCTTTTAACTCAATTTCCAGGGGCTGGCTGGGTAGTTTGGCTGTTTAGGTCAAAAAATCTATGTATAGGATTTTCCATTATAAAATGGCATCACTTCTTGGCATTAACTTGTTCTTTTGAACTTTGAAAAGCAAGCGAGAATCTTTAAAGCAAAGCAAAAGGTACTTGAAATTTCAATAAAATGATACCTTAAACTACTATGCCGATCGAATAAGGTTTGTGATCCATGAGGACCTATCAACTTGGCTTAAAAAATAGTTATTATGTAAAAAAATAATTTTTCTTTTTCTGTTCAGAGTGTGTTTTCCTTTGTCGGATTCCCAAATTTGGTCAATTTTTTGAATATTTTTCAGTCCGTGATCTGAGTATCTCACTATTTTAAGTGAATTTTTTTCAATTTTTTGGTCAATATTCTCTGCTTTCCGCAGGAGCAGATCAATCTATGCTTGTGTAAACTCGTTGTATATAATATCTTTTACTTAGATATTTTAACAGATATGAGAGGCTAGTGATTTTTACACTCCCATTTTCTTCGATTTCACTTCCTTTTATTTTCTTTATTAAGATGAATTTAACTAAATATCCACTTTTATTAAAGTATTTTGATTTTATAGGAAGACATTTTGGAAAATTCACCATAACTAAAACAGAAAAAAGAGTACAAATTGAGAGAATAGGAGTGCAAAAATCACAGGCGAAATTAAACCATTTGCAACCTCCCCACAATTTCTAAAATCTTCTTATGAAGAGCTATGCGTTCAAAAGTCCAACTCATGTTATTTTTTTTGAAAACCCTAACCTATTAAACTCAATTGACTTTCATGTCCACCAATTCAATACATGATCTTATGGGAGCGGATCACCTGTCATAGTCTCAAATGGATGACACTTGTCCATTTGTAATTGATTAGGACTTTCATGTTCATTTGTAATTGATCAAGACTATGATAAATTACAAATGAACATACGTCATCCATTTGGGGTTGGGATATCGGGACAGATGATCCCTTCCCTGATCCTATACTCATATCCCTGATAAATTACAAATGGACATGTGTCATCCATTTAGGACTGGGACATCGGGACAGATGATCCCTTCCCCGATGCTATACTCCTATCCATCAAATAAGATGACATGAATACCGTATAATTAAGATGCTTTGTGTTAAATAATGGATGCCAAACAGAACATAATCAGTTTATCAACGTGAGAACCTCAAGCTAGGGAAATATATGCTTCTGAAAGGAGGAGCAAAAAAGTTTGGGCTCTTTATGCATTCAAGCATCTTTGTCAATCTCTCTCGCTCTCTCTCACATTCAATTTTATATTCTATGTAGCCTACAACTTTGTTAAAGAAGATGAGTATGTTTTTCTACCATCAAAGGGCAAATTCGTAAATTCAAGTGTAATAGAAAAGATTCAAGCATTACTCAACAGTACTCTACTCTGGTTTCATGGGATAACAAGGAGCTTGCTCAACTCAAGGTCCACCAAGGTATAACAACTCCTCCAGAGAGAGAGAGAGAGGCGTAACCGACTTATGGCTATGTTTTTAGTATGCAAATTATGAGGAAATGCACTGTTTTGAAGAATTTGATCGATTTGTTTTTAAAACAGTTT
>BRYE01000023.1:15850448-15855448 GCA_030159115.1 Actinidia arguta var. hypoleuca
GAATTCCTCGAAAGGATAAGCATGGGATAATATCCCAATTAAATCTGGAGTTCAATCTGGAGGCTGCCAACTGGTGATCATTCCGGATTTATAGGCGACGTTGTGGAGTTGGAGTCTGTTGGAAACAGTCCTCTTGCAGAGGTGAAACTCTTTATGGAGATGGACTTCAAACAAGTTAGGAGTCTTGTGATAACAGATCTCTAATGGAGATGGGAGTCCTTTTGGAGAGAAGTCTTTTGAAGGAGAAGTCTCTGCATTGGGCGAGGTGAATCATCTCGCCCTATGGCGATCTGGAAGGAATATGTAGCTGGAATGGAGCTCGATTCATTAAATGTATAAGGCGACCTGGAAGGTGAGTTTGGAGATATCGGGCGACGTACTCTGTTCGAAACATTTTATGATTCAGGATTTGTTCGGATTATTCCACATCAGAATGAAGTAAAAATAATCAATCTAAAACTCATATTTTAAAATTGATTTTTCAAATAACTAAATTAAGAGTCGTAGCCTTGTATACATCCGTGATGCTATCGCCTAGCGGGACTGTCAATCATGTCACTCTAAATCATATACAACAACACCTTTCCACTCAATTTCATTCAATCAAATCGAATAGTTTTAGGATCTTGAACCTAGATACATTCAATCCTCATCGGTTGTGAGAATTGATTTACATTCGAATCTCATGTTCGGTGTGATGGAAAGAAATTGGAGAGGAGAAATAGTGGTTTTCTGGCGGCGGAGGCGTAGTGTCAACGAGATGTTGACATGTGGAGAAGGCGATTCAAGTTCTTAACATCACGAAATTGAAATTTTTGTATTTGATTTGCTTTAAATTTGGTTATTTTTCAAAGGCATTATTTTTGGATTTTCCTTTTTAAATTAAACGTAATAATTACATGGATAAAATAATAAAAATAATAAAAATAAAATACAATAATTGTATTTTTTTTTTAAATGGAAATCCCCAAAATGGAATTTCATTTCGGGACAGCTGAAATTTTTTTTTAGCAACAAAACCAACTAATAATGAGTTGGTTATCCTTTAAGATCTTTTAAAATCATTAGATATTTATTTATGCCCAGTCTCATTCTTTGGGCGACAAAATTTCAATACTTATGATCAAAATCTTCAGAAACGAGCCTTTCAATATGTATGTGACAACCTAATATTCTATTGAAATTTACTATTTAAAATAAGATTTTAGTTTTTTCTTGTAGTATGATTGCTGGAAAGAATAAGAACGACATTTTTAAAATTTAACACACTAACCACTTAATTAAGTGTTTTTTTTAAAATTGATCATCTTGGTGCTCTAAAATTAAAGGATCACATATACAAAGATAGAGGATCTCAAGCTCCTTTCTCAAGGCATTGAAGCAGTGAGTCCTTTTTCTATACTATTACAAACAAGCTGATAATTTTTTTATAAAGAAAATCTACTAAGAATAAATTTCAAAAATTAAATTTTGATTATAGTTTTTAAATTTTTTAATTAAAATGAATCGAAAAAATAAAAATTAGAAATAAATGATAATAATTAAACCCAATAAAAGAAAGGGTAAATTTCACTATGTTTTGATAAATACAATTATATCCCCTATAGTTTTAGAATAGCAATGACCACTCTTACTTTTGAAATAAATGTTAAGATTTTTTTTAGAATTAATTTTTGTACAAAAATGACAAACTTGCTCTTGAATTTAAGGCTTTAAATTTTATTTCTCAATACATCTATTAAAATAAATAAATATTTTATTTTATTCTTAAACATCATTTATTTATAAATTATTCTATTTTATTTTTATCAATAAGTAATATTTTAAAAAAGAAGAGATATAAGTAGTTTACTATGTTTAAGTACTTCTAATAAAAATATACTTAAAAAATATAATTTTATTATTAATAAAAAAAATAATTTAAATAATTTATTTTTTAAGTGCTCCTAATTTAAATATACTTAAAAAATAAACTTTGTTATTAATTTTTTTTTAAAAAAAAGAACGCTTAATCATTTTAATTGATGTATTAAGAAATATTTTTTGAAAGTCCTAAATCAAAGGGTAATATTATCATTTTTGCACAAAAATTAGCTCAAAAGAAATCTTGACATTAGTTTAAAAAAAAAGAGATCATTAATATTTTTAAAACTATATGAGAGATATATGTATTTATCAGAAACTTTAGAGGCGGATAGTGAAATTTATCCTAAGGAGTCGTTTGGCTGGCGGATAGTATCAGGAAGATAAGTTTTAGAGGGGGATAACCTTTAGAGGAGGATAACTTGGAGGGGGATAATTTTTAACTTTGTTTGAATACTTTTTAGAACAGATGGATAAGGGTGATGATAATGAAAAAAATATATAGAGAGAAATAAAATATAAAATATCTAGATGTTAAAAATATATATATACATATATAAATATCTAATATAAAGATATTCATACATAATATATATTTTCTTTCTTATCCCCCCTTATCATCCTTGATAACTTTTAGTTAGTGTGAGGGCCACTCAAAAATTATCTGCTTTTATCCACCTGCTGGGAGAAAAGTTATCCGATAAATATTTCGCCATCCAAACGCCGAATAAGGAGAGAAAAAAGGGGGAAAAAGTTTTCCTCCTCCCTTATCCTCCAGCCAATCAGGCCCTAAAAGAAAAGAAGAAAAAAGAAAAGAAAAAAGAAACAGATGGAAAAACTACTACGGACAGAATCTTCCATAGATCGCCACTCTAGGTTTCTGAGATCTGTCAAAGCAACACTCTCGTTAAGCTCTCTCTCGTCTACCTTAGATCGCCACTATACGCTCCGAATTATATCGAATGCGATTAAATTCAAATCCCAACGCATAAGCGAGAGAAATTGGAATATACGAAGCAAAACCTAGCTTGTTAGCAGATCTGTATTGATTCGTCGATCACAATGGAGACCTCCCAAGGAGGATCGGAGAGAGAGAAATCGAATTCGTCGTATCTACAACTCTCTCAGTTGTCGCCAATTTCTGGAAAGGTACTCCAATTTTTCAATCCTTTGCTTTCCATTGTTTAGTACTCTCAATTTTGATAATGGGGGCAATTCTTGATCTAATAGGGTGCCTAAAATTTGCATTAAATAAAGTCCAAACATTTTATCCAAATAGACATTTTTTGATACATCGGAGGGGGACCTAGAGTTTGTTAAAGGCCTTGAATCCATGAGGAAAATAGAGGGAGAAAGGAATTGGAGAAAACCATAGAACTTCCAGGAGCCTTGAATCCACAAGGAGAAGAAGAGAAGGGGAAAAGGGGGAGGGATGCCAAACCCAAAGGTTTCTCACATTTTTGCCTCGCTCAATTGAGAGACTTGTGTTCTATTTAAGGACTCTTCAAAGCCCTAGACTACAATATTACAAAAATTATAATGGTATATTTATATATAAGCCATCAAGTTCATCTTAATCACATCACTATTGCAGTCATATAGTCTACATCCTTGACGGAGAACTGAATTAACTTTTTGATAGGCAAGATATAGTAAATCCCCAACACATGGAACCTACTATAATTGGAGTTCTAGAATTTCTCATAAGACATTAAATCCTCTTCACTTGGCCTCTCGATAGTAATGGAGGAGTAAGGTAGGGACTAGGGAGTCTGTCTTTGACCATTATTCTTTTATGTTCTGATTTTGTGTAGGGTGTTTTAGATTGCAAAAGGGCGTGCTCTTCTATCTATTTTTTGTTGGCATTCTCAAGCTGGTTGGATTTCATTATGCAAATTTGTGGATGGCACCTTGAGTTTTGGACAATTCGATCCATTACAAAAGTGTCGATACAAAATGAAGGAATTTGACAGATAACTACCTTAGGTGAAGCAGTGATTACTAATCGTTGAGCCGTTTCAGATTGAAAATGGGTCTTTCAGATACAATTTGTCAACGCTGGTTTTTTCAGATATGATTAAAATTCCTTTTTTTTTTTCGTCTCATCGAGGAGAGAATAAGGAAGGGGATGGCATCTGTGATCGGTGATTCAATGCGGTCATGGTTTCAATTTTTACCATAGAAAAACTTTTTTTTCTTTATTCAATTAGCAACTTTGTTTTAATCGAGTATACACATATCCAATTAAAACTAGAACCTGACGTTTTTTATTCACATTCGGTGGAAGGGCAGCTTAGGGGAAGGGAGGCTGCAACGCAGGAAAGAACCACGGTTTTAGCTCGGGAGGGGCAACATTAAGTCAAATCGTTTAGGGAACCTGTATATGGCAGCAAAGCATTTTATCAATCAGTTTGATTGGGATATGCAAGGAGATCACAGAAGATAAGCAAAACATGAAATGAACATAACAGTGGTGAGACTAGCTCAACCATTTCATCAAACACTTGATAGGTGTAGATAACGACAGCTTCAAAATGAAAACAAACCAAGAGATTGGAATTGCAGAGCTGTTATGTAGGTTGTTAACAAATGTCTGTTATCTAAGTACACCCCATAAGTTATGAAAACTAGAAACTGATGCAACATTTAATCCAAATCCTTTAATAGATCTTTCTAGGTTGACCAAGCATTTTGTCAAACATTTGACGGATGCACACAACAAAGGTAAGGGGTAGTCCATGCATTTCGTCAAATACTTGATGGGCATATGCAAATGGCATCTTTACAAAAGCAAAACAAAAGTAGAATAATGAAGGATTATTTTTTTATTTCTGATTTTAAGAATAGCCAGTTGTGTCTTTTGGAGCAGTGAGACTCGAAATCACGCATCAACACTTGAACCTAGTCATCAAGCCCTGCTAAGAGAACGCCTCATCCACCAAGCAGACCCCCCACCCCACCCTCTCTCTCTCTCTCTCTCTCTCTCTCTCTCTCCCATTGGAAATCTCATGTATAAGACATCTCATAGGACCCATTGGGAATTTGAGCCAGTTATGCCCTTTTCTCTTGTTCTTGAATCCAGCTAATGGTTCACAAATACACTATTTCAATGAATTGTCAAAATGTGTTATCAAACA
>BRYE01000023.1:15932948-15937948 GCA_030159115.1 Actinidia arguta var. hypoleuca
TTTTGATTCAAATTCTGAAGGAAAAAAAGGATAGATCGATACAGGGGGAGAGATTAGTTTGTGATCACAAATATTGGAAAATATTAGAGAGAAGTATTAAGATATTAAAAATATTATCTTATCTCTAGAATTAGTACTTAGGATAAGCTTGAGAGATAGATATCTATAAATATAATGTATTAATGTAATCATTTGAATTCTTCATGTGTGGACGTAAGTACTTATGGATGAACCACGTCAATTTCTTGTACATTTTCTCTGTATTATGCTTCCATTTCTACTATTTATTTATACTTGATAATGTTTTCTTCCATTTTCATTACTCATAACCTATGAGTAACCTTTTCAAATTATTTTTTTTCTTCAGATTATTAACTTAACATAAGTTGTTATTATATTTAGTGCAAATTTTTATTAGTTAAGACAAAAAAAAATGTATAGTTTAAATAAACCGTTGAATAATTTTTTATAACTTAAAATGTCTAAATTGTCCTCATGAATAGACCGAATATTTTTACTCATATAAAATACAAAATTATAACTTCTGCATGAAATATAATATTAAATTTAACTTTGAGGGTGATGAACTTATATAATTTTAAAATACTCATAACTAATACTATAAAAAATTGAAACGGTCGAATAATATGAGCTCTTTTTCTCTAAAATAGTTTAAGAACTTCAAGTAATCTTAAGAAAATAACACTTTTAACCTGCATAAGATAATATTTTAATACTTATCTCTAATATTCTCCGATATCACAAATTAACATTAATGGCTATCTTTCTTTCCCTATCTCTCTCTATCACTTTTTTTTTCTTCAGAATTTGGTCCAAAACGACGTCATTTGGGTGCACTCGAGAGTTGTTATTGTCATTAGGGACAATGACACTGGCGACTCGCCCAACTGTGTTATTTTTTTAAATATTTTTTTAATTATATTATTTTTTAAAATATTTTTTAAAAAAGTGTTAAAAAACAAAAAACCTGTTAAACAGATATTTGGATTGATCTCTCATGTCATGCTTGTCCAGTCTTTTTGGACACACTATGGATGGATGGATGGATGGATCTGACTCAACTAAACATGGATTCAGTCACCACAGCCATACCAGAGTTGCCAAAACTCAGATTTGAAAAAAGAAGAAGAGAATATTTTATGTACTTTGGAGAAATATTTTGGATAAGATAAAGAAAATCCCAGGAAAAAAACTAGAAGTCATTGATGAAAATAACTCTAAAAAAAAAAAAAAAACTCAAAGAAACTAAAAGGATTTTTTTTGGAAATATAAAAAAATTGCCTTATAACCATGTTTGAAAATGTCCTAAGCTAATAAACTACATACTATATGTTATAAAAGTTATTTTTTTTAGTAGTGTTTTATGAGAGCAAATTGGCTCATAAGATGGCAACGGAACAAATTTAGCACAAATCATATATTGTCTTATTTTAAGAAAAATCATATTTTACTCTAAACTTGTGACGGAATGATTATACAAATCTCATTCCTATTTATAACAACACTCGCTCCCACCTATTCATTTGTTTGTTTTTTAAAGTATTATTATACAAAATTATAAAAATACATGTAACTAACCATGAAATCAAAGTGAGTTAGTTTGATTGGTAAGTTCCAACTTTAAGTTCAAGTTCAAACCTCTATAAGTGACTAGCTATTCAAGTATTTTAGTATAAAAATTGATGGTAGTGCCTTTTAAGTCTTGAAGAACTTTATCACCCTTTTTTTTATCAAATTTTCTTAAGGAATACCTTAAAAATGTAATCAGTTTAATAATGGTGGAAACCTTGAGAGGTCCGATGACCTAAAATCACCTCACCCCAAAAACGAGCGAGTCCAAAAGCAGCAACTCTCTCTCTCATTGCGATTTCCAAATCAAAACCAAACCAAAACCACCAAGAAAAGCGCAAGAAATCACTCGGAGTCCGAGTCATCCATGGCCAAATCTACGATTCCCAAAATGGCAAGTCCTGTAACCAGGTACTTAAACCCTAACCATTTCTCAAACCCTAAGGCTCTGTTTGAATAGCAAGAAAATGCTGGAAAGTTATGAGGAAAAAAATCAGCTTTTCAGGAGTTGGTTTAGCAAGAGAATTATAGAAAATGAAAGAAATTAATTATTCTTACACAACGGATGTGCATTGAAATTCTGCTAAAAAAACCAAATGACAAATTTAATTGCGATTGTGGTTATGGCTAATTTGAAATTTAAATCTCTCTCTTCCTAAAATTTATTCCTACTTTTAGTGACATTCATGTTATAAAAACTATAAAATGAAGTTTTTCAAAAAAATTTGTCAATTTTTGTCAATTTTTTTCATTCTAAGCAAATGCATGATTATCCTTTTCCTTTCTTTTACTTCAATTTCTGTTATTTTCATTCCACGATCATTTTGGTCCTAAACAAACGAATTCTAATGCATTAATATAAACACATACACACACACGTATATGTGCATTTGAGGGTGTGAATGTGAAATGTTGAGCGAGAATGTTGGTGCAGTGTCGGCAAAAGACCATGGATTTTGGGGTTTCATGCAAGAACTAGAGTGTGATTAAAAAATGCACCATCCATTTTGCCACATTTGCCTACTGAACAGGTCCACATCTCTCTCTCTCTCTCTGTGTAAAAGAATCAAATATGCAAAATGCACTTTTAATGAGCCCGTTTAGTATCAGCTATAAGTTAGCTTTTGTGGTCAAATTATTCACTTAACAAACATAAAATAAGCTTTAAATTGGTGGGGTGCAACTTCTAATTATCTGTGGAAAAAGTTGCACCTGATTTGGTTAAATCAACCATCAATTCCCCCCCCCCCCCCCCCCCCCCCCCTTTTTTTTTTCAATCAATATCCAGAATGCTAGTAATTTGATTACTAACGTGCATAAGTTCCTTTTCCATAGGTATTTTAATTTCTCTAAATAATAAAAAAGCTTCAGGTTGGAGCTCAAAATAATTTCACTTTTTGGGTCAAATTTGCTGAGAAGGCCAAACACGCAAAATGCACTTTTTTGAGCCTGATATGGTTTAAGGCGTCAATTAGTGTTTTTTTTATTTATAAATATCCAGAATGCTAGTGATTTGATTACTAAATTGCATGAGTTCTTTTGTCCGTAAGTGTATTAACGTCTTCCAATGATAATAAAGAAAAGATTGGAGCTTAAATAATCTCACTTTTTTTGGGCTTAAATAAGCCGGAAAAGCCAAATAAGTTATAATCTATAATTGATACTAAACACTACCACTCAATTTTTATCAATCAAATAATCTAAAAAAGCTAGATTATAAGTGCAACCAAACGGACTCAATTTCTATCATGATGATACTCAAAATTGTTAGGGGTTAAGTTTTTCCTTTACATCTGTCTAGCCCTCTTGACTTATTGTTGATCTGGTTGGGTTTGTTGGGTTTGAACTAGATATGGAGAAAAAGCAGAAGAGATGGCAGAATTGGGTGACTGGAAGTGTCCCAAATGCAGGGGCATTTGTAATTGCAACCTGTGCATGTAAGTGCTCATCCTACTAATTGGGGGAATGTCAATTGCACCTTGTATTTGGATTTATGAGTTTGAAATGAATTGATTTGGCATCACTTATTCAAGAAACATATCCTCTAATTCAATTTGATATTTTAGCTCCACATTTTAAGAAGGGATTTAAAAGGTTAGATTGTTGGATTTAAAATCTTTCCACAAATAATCCTACTTATACATGAATATTAAGGAAAAACATGTTTACTATCTCTATTCAATCCTCTAATTTAGAATTATCAAGTATCGGTTGAGTTTTACTTATATCATGGTCTGAATTTAAAAAAATCATGCACCAAAAAACAAAATTGTAAGTTCTAAAAATGCAATTCCATCATGTTTCTATTTTCGCCTGTAAACTCAGCAATTACTGTTTCAGAGCATCTAAACTTCATAGTGACTATCATTTTGCGAGAACATCTTGAGGCTGGATTTTCTTTCTGTTGTTTTTTGATTGAAAAATAATACCATACTGAAAAACACAGTTATTACTCCTAGTATTTGTACTTTGTCAAAAATTCTTCATTGATTTCCATCTAGGGATGGTCATCTAAGTTTTATGATAAAACATCTATGGATGTTCATCCAAGACTTGGTACTCAGTTCACCTCCTTACTTCAATCCGCAGAACCCTTATGTAGTCATGCATAAGAGCCAGAGATGCCACGCTTGCATGTTAACGTAATACGTCCTTTTCCTGAAACCTTGTTGTTAATAATTTAGGCTCTTGATATAAAGAAAGGCCAGCCTGAATGTTTACTTCGAGAAATAGCATGTGGACGAAGTTCTCATCGAAGTCAGGGTTCACCCATCGTTAAGTTGCTGTCTGTAATACAAAATTATTTTACAGTACTGAGGTTTAAAAAAAAAAATGGTGTCGTATGTTTTACAGTACTGAGGTTTATGCTACTCTAAGCCAATAATAATAGAACCAGCTTCTAAATCATCCATAAAATTATTTAACACAAGGAAGGATGGGACCATAATCTTTCTTTTAATCAGTAGGAAAATGTTTGTAATTGTCTTTTTCTTGTTAAAGGATGCAGTTAATGCAGGGCTAAGCTTCAGCTGTACGACCTTGGGTTTAAGAAATTATAGATGGTATGGAAAATAACTTATATCCTGGTGAATATGCCGGTGGTTTGAACAATTCAATGCATTGATATAATGAAATTTTTAATAATCGTAATAAACAAATCAAAAGATATTAGAAAGCAGGGAAGTCTTTGTTCGAAACATTGGTGATGCTTCCATTCCATGCTATGGCTTTTGTTTGATTGACAGCAATTTGGTTTAACAAGTACGAGTGTATAAGAAAATTACTTTTGATTATGGTAATTAATTTAAACTCCCTTCTTACCATATGACCATGGAACTGTCGTTTGACAAAAGAAGTAAATAGTGTCAATGCAACTGAAGGAGAGAGTACAAAAAGAGAAGAGAGAGGAA
>BRYE01000023.1:15945448-15955448 GCA_030159115.1 Actinidia arguta var. hypoleuca
AGAGGGTTAACATTGAAATTGTTTCTAAAGTTCGGAGTGTAATATGTTCAAATTAAAGTATAATTTGTGTGAAAGTTTGACAATGTAAAATAAAAACTACCCTAAAAATAAAGTATTTTTGGGAAAATGTTGAGTGCAAAATTCATCATCTAAATTATTATTTTTATATATAGGAGCAATTTATTATAACTATGCATAATAAAGGCAAAGATTAAAGTATTTGTAAAGTCATACAGTGAACTAAGTTACACCAACTCTTAATACTTTCAATGGTCACAGCTATAAAATTAGGAATCAATCTCTCTCTAGTTCCATTTGACCATTTAGTTGGGCCGTTGTGGCATTTCTTTAGTCTCATTTTAGTAATCTGAACCATTCGTCAAACAAATTATTCTAGATTGATTAATATTTACATAAATGAATTATATTTGTCTTATATAAATGAACTGACAAGTAATTTTTTGAAGTCATGTTGTCAAATAAATGTTGATTTAATTATTTAGCTGCGGATGATTGATCAATTTGAATATTTGCATGGATAATTTGCTCTACAAACACTAATTGATTTGGATCATGAAGATGGACTTAGGATGGGTGCATGATACTAAGTTCGTCTAGTCCTATTTTGGACATAGATTGAAGAGAAGTCAATTCCTAAAACAAAGTAACTCGACGTATCTCAAAGTAATCAATTATATTTCTTCTAACCTCAAAATTAATGAGCTATGTTAATTCAAAACAAACACACACACACACAAAAAAAAAACAAACTAAATGGGCAATTTCTTTTTCCTAATGAGGAGGCCTTTGTCCTAGCAAATTTCCAATGTTGCTTGTCTTCGTTAAAAAGCATACAATATGGTTTCATAGATCAGCCCATATAAGAATCTCTCCCCAACTTGCTGATTTGACATGAAGAATATATCTTATTGCTTTCGAGACCGTGACCTCTCTCTCTTTCTCTCTCTCTCTCACACACAGTGGGCCTTTATATGCTAAGCCCATTCCATAAAGCTTCTAATGGACCAGAGGAATTAAAACTTTGCATTGTCAATTTCTCATTGGCCTCCAAAAAAGAGGTTTTTTTTTTTTTGGATTCATTGGTGATTTTCATACTTTTTTTAAATCAATTTTACTCTTTTTTTTCTGTATTTATTTGGTGAAATTACTCAAATGCCTTCTTATGTAGCTAAAAGAGAAGGAAATATAAAATATAAATATAAGGGTGTTTGAGTAATTTCACCTAATAAAGGCAAAAAATGGAGTGTATGGAAAAAGAAGGGGAATCTGAAAAAATCAATATCCTTTTGTATCTCATTGCATGAATATTTTCTATTTTACTTCCTAATTACATGGTTGTGGGTTCCACACTTAATGACAATGTAGAATTTACAAGTTATGCGAGAATGGAGTAAAATAAAATAGTAATCAAGTATGAAGTATTTCGAACGCGATTTTTATAAGTTTAAGGTTGTATTTGCATCGAGAATTTAGTGAGAAAAAAAAATAAATTAGAAGATCTAAAAGTTCGAAACCATTAGATCATTTAATTTTTTTTTTCTTTCCCTTTCATTTTTCACACATTCGAAGTGTTCAAAAAAGTACCCTTCACCCTAGCCCAAAACTTCTAATGTACCCAAAAAACAAAAAATAGCATCTCCAATCGAGCTCCAAATATCTAAAAAGGAGACTCAAACTTTTTCAGTCGGTCACCAAATTCAATCTTCATAATGAAAATATGCATTTGAGTCTCCAAATTTGGAGAACCAATAGAAAAATAAAAATAGATTTCTATTTATATAAAATAGTTATAATGCATATATTCAATTTATAAAAAAATTGGTGCCATTGAAAAGGCATCGACAATATCTGTAAAATGAGATCATGCTTGATACATTTAATAAATTTTTAAATATCCATAATTTAAAATTCAAAGAAAAGTGGGAAAATTAATGATTTTGTTTTTTTGAAAATTAAAGATAAAAATAAAATTTGTGGTTAGAGTTTGTCTAGTATGATGCTCTAGAACTACTGTTTAAATAAAATATATTATTTTAGTTAAAATAATGAGAGAAAAGAATAAATAATATATATATATATATAATAGTTAAAATAATAATAATAAAATAATGAGAGAAAAGAATAAATAAATAATATATATATATATATATACACACAAAAGGACACAATTGAAAGCACAATCCTCAATATACTCTTATTTCTCGCAATATAATTATTTTATTTCTATGACAAAAAATGCAACATTTTTTTTTTATGCTGGCTAGGCATTAACATTGTGTTTTGGATACGTAGATTTTTTAATTTCGGTTAGTAAAATGAAAACCATGCCTATTTTTTTACAAGTAAAAATAAAATAATAATATTTATTATTATAATAATAATTTACTACGTAATGAACACATCTATGCTTACATGGAGAGAGACGAAATCCAAAAGAATAGTTTATATTGGAGTTTAACCCAAAAAGGCCCAAAATTAAGAGTCCAACGGGCTCTTTTTTGGAAAGCTATGGGTTGGCCCAGCCCATGAAAGCCCATTTCTAAGATGCTAACATGACCACTTTGTGGACCCAACCCACTTTAATTGGGTGTTCGATTTAACTAATTCAAACCATGATTTAGGGATTTGACTTAAATATCCTTGTGGCACTCTCATTGGTGGTTGTTTTGACGGCTAAATCACTCGAGTAATGCTATACAAACTAATAGATCTTACAAACTTTTTTTATTCACGTGAGTTGTTGCTATCATCAATTCTGCTGACACATCAAATTAATTTGTGAAGCTTATATCCACCCCAGAAAGCGACACCGAGAGCGCATGCATGTAATTTGTTAATCTTCTAATCTTGTTAACATAATTTATGCTTTAGAAAGTAGAAACATGTTGATTGGGTATGATCAGTGTAATTATTTAACTCAATGAATCAGAACAAATCAATTTTT
This sequence comes from Actinidia arguta var. hypoleuca, assembly GCA_030159115.1. Lineage (NCBI taxonomy): Eukaryota > Viridiplantae > Streptophyta > Magnoliopsida > Ericales > Actinidiaceae > Actinidia > Actinidia arguta. Next base: position 15,948,414 of record BRYE01000023.1, read on the forward strand.
TAACTCCCTAATGGGGAGACAACATGCTAATAAAAAGAGAGAGTTTTATTCTAAGGTTCGTTGAACTAATTTTTTCATACATTTGATCTATGTCACAAAAATTTAAAGTCAAAATTCTTTTTTTGACCATACTAGACAAAGATACTCTTCTACTCTATTTATTTTTTTCTATTTCTTACTACACCCCGCCATTCCTATCCTCTTCAACAACCACCAACGGCGGCCGCCGGAAGCCACTTTTTAGTCGGCGCCGACAATTTTTTTGACGAACCTTCGGTGACTTTTTCAGTAATTGTTTGGGCAACTTCTCCAACCATTGACTTTTTCTCGAACTTTTCCATATGTAGATTTCAATGTTTGTTCTAGAGATAAATTTATTTGTGAAAAGTTATTCACCAACAAATCAAACAGTAAACTTTCATTATTGATTTCAGAGATGAATTTTACTGTTTGTTTCAGAGAGAGATAAAATTCACTATTTATTCTGTAGATAAATTTCAATGTTGATTTTAGAGATAAATTTTATTTTTAGTTTCAAAGATATTTGTTATAAGAGGTAAAGAAAGAACTAAACAAATATATTTATCGATTAACTAACAGATAAGTTTATCTATATATCGTCGACAACTTTGTAAAAAATCGCTGGTGTCTTTTTCATATTCTATTTGGCATTCACTTTTTCAAAAACACTATAAACACAAGAAATAAACAAAAAATCCTTCATTCTGAGAGATAAAATAAATAACTATACAAATAAATTTATCGATTAATCAACAGATAAATTTATCCGTATTTATAAATAGATTTATTTGTGTATAGATAATTTTATCTACTATCAGTTAACGAACAGATAAATTTATCTATCCCAACAATGGTTGCTAGATCTCTAAGATAGTTTTGGCTGAATCAAAAAGTGCCAACGAATAGATTTGGTGCGAGAGAGATTTGATAGAGGTCAAGGAAAGCAAGACATGTGGCTCGCAGTGATAGAAAACATGGTGATGTTGTAGATTTGAGATCTAAAAGAGAGATGATTTTACCAATTAATAAATGTGATGAGGGCGGCAATGTCCCGGTGGTGGTCTTGAAAGACCATTGTTTCATGCTAGGACTTGAATCAGAAAGACAGCTTTTAATATTCAATTATAAAATATAATAAAATTTCCATTATAAAAATTCTAGTTTCATGGACTGGATTATTCGGTCCAATAGATTGCTGTCTAATTGTTAGAAAAAAACCTGCCCAATAGACTTCACATGAAGGTAAAACTTACCAGGGACCCACCTTCTCTAACGTTGGTTCGATGGAGCGCACCGTGCAGTCACACCATGTGGGCCCACCCCGGAGACACCTAGAGGATCCAAGTCGATCACTTGCATGGCTGGGCGGGTGATCATACCTGCAAAAAAAAGGGGCTAATCGGACGTTGGTAGCATCATGATTAACTCATATTTGTCTTGGAAAAATAAAATCGTCCATTTATCCAAAACAAATGTGATGTAATCAGGGCTTTAACGACATCTGATTAAATTCAATTATTTTACAAATGATATACTCATAGGATTTTATAAAGTGAACATTTTAGATCTTCAAGGTGAGCCCAAAATTGAACTACATCACAATCACTGCCGCCAATACTCTACTTTGCTTGCAAAAATATGAAGTCAAAAGAGTCTCTCACCCAATCATTTACTAAGCGCTACAATTTGCTTAGGTGTCCTAATGATCAGCTTAATTCCCAAAAAAGTAATAATAAAAGGTACCGGATTGTCTCCATCCATAATCGGATTCTATCGCTTCATTTTAGATCTATTTTGATTCTGATGATCAAAATTATTTAAATTATAGATTTTAACAAGAAGTTTTAATATTGTAAAAAAATATGCTAATCGGATATAATTTAGTATCCATTTGACAATGGCGGATCTAAGAAAAATATTCATGAAAAGAAACCATTAAAAAAAATTTTGGAAGGGGACATTTATAATTTTTGAACGGAGACAAATTTAAAAAAAATTATAAAACTATAGGTAAAAAAAAAAAAAAAAAACTTAAGGGGACAACTGCTCACCTTGAGTCTATGTTGTCTCCGCTCCTGCCGTTTGATATCAACTTATATAAGATAATTATATATAATTTTATATAATATACTCATTCATTAAGTTATAAAACAATACTAAAGAAATAATGAATTATATCCGATTTACGTCATTTATTTATAATATTTATATTTACAAAAAAGTCTATATTATGAATAATTCAGGTCATCAAAATAAACTCAAAATAGATCGAAAATTACTGAACTAGGCTTGTCCAATCCACGAAGTTGACTTGAGACAATCTGGTCGCTAAAACAATACTTAATTTTCAACATTTTATTTTATATAATTCCCAAAAGATTCCTTACGTGTTGAAAGGGAAGACATTCTTTATTTCAAACTTACGTTTGGTGGTTTGGTAAAATTGAAAAACAAAAAGACAAAAACACTTTACTTAACATTCAACCTTGACTAAATTAGGTTGGTTTATTAGGTTTCATTTATCTAACTCATCAACACGAGTGGTCGTTTTAGCATTTAGGTCAGAATCAAACCTAAGCATAGGCTCAGGAAGTGGTTGATTTAGACTCCGTTTAACCTAAATTTTTTAGTTGTGATTTTGAATGAAGAATTTATATTTTTTCGGACAGGTTTAACTTGAAATTTTAATTTGATGGATGGTAGTTCAGGTCTAATTGGTCTAATTTTTTAGTAAACTTAATAGTCATTAATGATTTTTTATTAATTCATGCCTAAAATTCTAGATTTTTTTTCTATAATAAACAAAAAAAAATTATTTTTTATCTCACTTTTCCTATTTTTACGAAAAATTAAAAAATTAAGATTTTTTAACTAGCTATGCCAAATGGAACCTTAATTATGTTGATTCTTTTGTCTTTTTAGGTAAGCAAGCTTGAATTATGTTGATCTACCTCTTAAAATCACGTTGTAGAAGAAGATAATTATTATTAGTGGATGATTAAAGTGATTGATTTTACGCTTGCAATGATTTTTATTAGTGGATAGCCCAAAACAATTTATTGTAATTTTTAAAAATTTACACCTAAGTTCAGCCCTCAATACCAAATCTAAATGAGAAATTATATTTTATTACTGGATGACCCAAACTAATACAGTATAGCTGTATGGCTTGCATTCTTTGCAAGATATTAATAAGAAAGAATACATTTTATTTCATCAATAAGGATGGTCCAGAATCGGGATGAAATCGGAACCGGATTAGTTTTAACAGTTCAATTACAGTTCAGTCTATAAAGACTATTCATTTGATTCCGATTCATAATTTTGTGGAACTGGTATTATTGGTCCAGAGCCTGATTTTTTAAGGAATATATTCAATCCGGACTTTGCAGGAGATTACATTGGTTTGCATTTAGAAGCTCCCTCCACTAAGAGAGAACTTCTAATTAGAAAGATTAGTGTAATTTTTGAAACATAAGTGGATGATTTGTATTAATTGCATAACGCAGGATGGATTGGTATAATTTGCCCTTATCTTTTTGACTTTTCTTCCATATACACCTGAACTATGCTTGCTTTCAATGTCCAAGAGATCGAAACAAGTCTTGGCCATCCATTTTGTTTAACGTGAGAGCCTGTTTGGCTGACGGATAAGAGGGGAGATAATTTTTTTTCCCTTCTTTTCTTCTTTATCCGGTGTTTGAATGACACAAATTTATTTGGATAATTTTTTTTTTATGCTAATTTTTTTCCCAACAGAGGGTAAAAGCGAATAATTTATGGGTGATTCTTACCCTAATTAAAAATTATTCGGGTAGATAAGGGGGTAGAAAATAAAAAAATATATATATAAACAGAAATAAAATGTATATTTTTATTTATATATATATATATATATAGAAATAAAATATATATTTTTAATATCTAAATATTTTATATTTTGTTTCTCTCTCTATATTTTCTTTCTTATCCCCATCCTTATCCATACATTCTAAAAAATATCTAAACAAAGTTAAAAGTTATCCCCCTCTAAAAATTATCCTTCTAATACTATCTGTCAGCCAAACAACTCCTTAGTTAATTAGCTTCGTGATTAAGGAAAAGAGTATTGAGTGATATTTATACATTTTTTACGAGTTTCAATGCATATATATATATATTTCACATACTATAATATATGTTTTTCTCTTTAACCACTGCTCACGTCAGTTCATGATTGGATAAAGAAAAACACACGCGAGAGATTTACTTTGTAAAGAACTGTCGCCTAGTTTAATGACTAAACAAACAATGCCCGAAAAGATCTAAATTTTGGACTAATATCTACTCATATAGGGAACTATTATATCCCAGCATCCCATCCCCTATATGATTAGTCTCTAAAACTATTCAACCTCAGGATTTTTTATTTTTTTTTATGCAATAGTCAAAAATAAAATATCCAAAATTTTATTTTATTATTTATCTCATTCTAACCAAATATAAATATATATATATATATATATATATATATATATATATAATCTCATCTCTTATCCTCCCAGCGTGAGATATATGGTATTAGCTAATCTCATAGAGATTTGTTTGGTTATAGGATTAGAGGAGACAAGGGAATAGGGATCATGTACCTGGTTGGCCTAGTTTTATTTTGAATTTTTTTTAACTATTTTGATTTTGATTTTGAATGAATTTTTAAAATTTTTATCAAGAATTTATATGTTTTGCTTTCTCTTAATAGGAGAAGTCTTTAGTGAAAAGGTTTCCAAATTTGAATAAATATTTATATTTTTATATTTCTCTCGTTAAGAGTAATGTACAATTTTTTTTATCAAATGGTAAAAAAAAACCACTAAAGACAAAAAACTAAATAACAAAGCAATTAAAAAATCTCTTTACGATCAGCTTATAAAGTTAAAACTCCAAGATATGACTAACAATATATGATTCTCACAATAATTATTTTACTAATACTTTTAAGGCCATGTTTGATAACATATTTGAATTTAATGGAATAAACAAAGTAATCTCAATATTCTTGAGTTAATAGTTTTATGAAATTTAATTAACAATACCCACCACCATGGAATTCATGATCTTTCATTTTTAGGAGATTAACAGTTTCAAATGACTATTAGTCCAATTTAATTTTTGTACTAAAACATGATTAAAATAGACCACACAAAACTAGTAGTCTAATTCTACTCTCAAAATATATTATTAAAATTACCCTAAATGTATTGAACATCCAATGTCTAGAAACCATATTTCATTATTTGCCTTCTTGCCCATGCATGCATGCAAAAAATATTTTTTTGAGAGAAATGTCATGCTATTGATACGGGATCAATTTGATTTTTTTCATGCATGATCTACTCAACTAGCTCTACAAATCAATTGTTCCACTTGCGTTAATGAACCCATAGTGGGCCATTATTGCACACCTAGGCACAACTCTCGCCAAACACACCTTACACGAAGTTTGTAGACTCAAGTTGAGTCATGTGAGTCAACTCAGTTCTCTGACCTGATTCTCCATGGTACACATAGTGGCGGACACAGGGGCCGGCAAGGGCCACGTCCCCAAACATTTGAAAAACCTTTATTAGTTTTGATTATTTTGCTATTGGTTCATTGAAGTTGCATAACCGTCTCCCACTCTTTTGCACGTTATATTATCAATTTTAAAAATGTATAATTTGACCCTCTCTAAATATAATTCTTGCGTCCGCCATTAAGCCCACAACAGAACAAGAGAGCGAGAGACAAGTCTCGTACCTACTAGTCCTTTAAAGATGCAAACCAGACAATCAAACACCTGAGCTGACTTACCAAACATCACATAGTTACTACTATTCACAACATGGACCTAACTACATTTACAAGTATAGTTAAAAAACCCTACCATCAGAAAATGCATCAGTTCAAAACCCATAGCTGCCAAAGTGCGCACGTAGTCCTCTTCACCCCCCACCCATTTTCCCAAGCTTTTATTTATTCTCCCACACGCCATATTTGCCATGCACCGTTAAGCAAAATCTCTCTCTAAAAAGCCTTATTTTTAAATGGGTCCACAGATAGGTACAAAAATTATGACTGCTGAGCCGGTAGCCACCGCGGGCGGGACCCTGATCGTGGGTTCGACCGGATTCATCGGCCGGTTCGTGGCGGAGGCCAGCTTGGACTCGGGCCGACCCACCTTCGTCCTCGTGCGGTCTGGCCCAGCCGCCCCTACCAAGGCCCATGCTATTGCCTCCCTCAAAGAAAAAGGCGCCATAGTCATACCCGTATAAACTATGAACTCTCTCTCTCTCTCTCGTGGTTGTGAATTTTATAGACACATGTTTCATGTATATGTAGGTCTTAGTATTAGATTTTGGTCCCGTGAGTGAAACTTATTTGCTTCAGGATTTTTTTTCCTCTTGCAGAATGCATTTTTAGAAATTGTTTTTAAAAACGAAAATATTTAATTTTAGTGAAAATAAATTTAATGATACCTTTTTTTAATATTTAAAAAAAAATACATTTTGAAAACTTGACAAAACATAGACTTAGGCTCCATTTTGATGAGTATATATATATATATATATATGTATATATTCAACCAATTTTTCTAACCTTGGGGCCTTTGCAATTTCATCGGAACTGTTTGATTGATCATTGCAATTGTTGATCTTTAATTAAAAATTCCTAATAAGTTCGAGTCATCGGCTAGGATGCATTGACTACATTCCGACCTTTTGTACACGGCATTTATTGCTCTTACCGATGAATGGTTTGGCGAAGTGTTCGGAGCACAACAATATGAGAGGTTTGCTGCCCGCGACGATATTAAATAATTAATTTTTAACATAAATTCAAATAAAACAAATCCTCAAACACACCCTTGGACAAAGAACTACAATAAACACCCATTAATTATTTGAATATATAAAATAAAAAAAAACTACATAAAACACCCATTATTTGACTACTTTTTGCCCAAAATAACTTAAGAAAACTATTTTCTTAAAAAAA
>BRYE01000023.1:15977948-15985448 GCA_030159115.1 Actinidia arguta var. hypoleuca
ATAACATTTGCGTATGTGTGATTTGAAAAATGTGATTTCGTGTTTATTTAGAATTTGAAAATGATTTTGAGAATGACATGTTAGGAGATACCGGAATTAGATGACTTAGATTAAGTACAAAATGAAAATCCATATGGCAACGATACGGAAGGAATGTCATAGCCCACAGTGAAATCCCGGGAAGTTGACGATACGGAGGTAATGTCAAAGCCCACGGTGAAAGTCTGGGAAGTTGACGAATATTGTCTCATGTGCTTAGTGCATAATGAGGTTAGTTAGGTATTAGCCTAGGTGTGCCAATCGAAAGAATTGAATTATTATTTTTTGAGAAAAGCCAGGAATATGAAAAAATTATTGAATTTGAAAAATCATGAATTGGAATCAAAAATATATTTTAATATAAATGAAAATATATTTTGTTGCATCATATTTTCATTGTATAGTTATATATCATGATTTTGGCTTGAGACATTAAGTCCATTATTAAATCCTTTCAAGGTAACTCATCTTTATTATAAAATAAATTTCAAGTATCGAAAGTTGTCCTAAATCGTGAGGCATGTAGATGCCGGTTGTATAGTTTATTTTAATAAACTTATAGACATGTATTTTTTAAAAATTGTAATATTATTTTGTGTCGGTGTGAGTATTGTCCATAGATTATCATCTACATTTTATATTTGATAGCTCATGAAGAGCATGGTCTCACGAGAGGAATAGTTTAGCTGTACTCTAATGTAAATGATAGTATATTGTCATGTTATTTAGTTTGACTTTTTCGCATTTGAGTTGTTTGCTTACGTGGTCGGGTCTTGATTTGACCGGGCGTGACATCTATAATATCCTTTTACTTTTTTAATTAAAAATACATTACCAAATAAAAAAATCTTGAAAATTTTAAATTTTAAAAAATAACAATTAAATGGTAGACGTTGGATCATAGACGATGACTCTAGCATGGATTGAATTTTCAATATATATAGGATCATAGACAGTGACTCTAGTGTGAGTTGAGTTTATATATATATATATATATATATATATATATATATATAAATTGAAATATATTTATAAGGGAGGGAGAGAGAAAGGAAAGAGGGAATAATAAATTGAAAGAGGGAATATTCGTAAATAAGTTAAATTAATATGAAGTATTTTATCATTTTGATTTTATAATCGGATAAATGGTAAAAGTATAAGCTGAGAAGTATACGTTGGGTAACTTATAAAAAATAGTTATTTTGCCCTCAAAAGAAATAGCTATTTTTTACTTTAGAAAATCAATTGCAAACACATCAAAAAGTGTTTTTTTATAGCTAAGAACCGAGAAACTACTAAAAAAGTAATTGCAAACACCCATTATATATACTTTGAAATATTTTTGAAAAGTAAAAAAAAAAAGGAAACTCGTACCACTTAATGTCAAGTCGCATTTTATCATATCAGTGCATATGAAATGTGTTACATATATTGTTTATGCCAATGTACAAAGTCAAAAAAAATAAAAAATACCCTAATGTTACATAATTCCTAAGCCTATGGAAAAAAAACTGGTCTGTAAATAAACCCTAACCCTAATCTTGGCGTCTGTAAATCTGTTAAGGCTAGGATTTGAATGCGTTACTTGGACACGTCTTTAATTAAGCTTAAAACAAGAATACATATGATCGGCAAAAGCAACACTTAATTTGTTTAGATTAAGAACATGAAGGATTAAACCCTAAAGGAATCTCTCTCTCTCTCTCTCTCTCTCTCTCTCACACACACACACACACACAGGAGATTCACGTAATGGAGTCATCAACAAAGTCCAAGAAGTACAGTGTTCTACAGAAACAACATATGCCTAATCTGAACACTGTCTTCAAAGGTCAAAAGTCCTAGAGAGAGAGAGAGACACTGTGTCAGAAATATAAGCAGATGCTTCAGGGTCTAAAGCCCTAGAGAGAGAGAAGGAGAGGAGGGGGAAAGACAATGGGCAGATTTTGATCACAACAAGTGGATATGATGATGAGTTCTCCCTCTCTCCTGTCTCTTGCAACACATGCTCTCTTTCTTGGATGCAAAAGGTGTTGTTCCGGACACTTTAGTCGGGTTATGCCGTCCGGTCTCAAAAGACTGACATGACAGGTAAATCAGGTACTCAGCGGTTCAACAGAGAGGTCCGGTGCATAGTGCTCACAAGGAACCCACCCAATATTTCATGGGTGGCACTCCCACACTGCAACTGCCATGACTCAAACCTGCAAACTTGGATGTAATCTACCACTTGTAAACCAACTGAGTTACGCCCTGGGAGCAACACATGCTCTCTTTCTTGCTATTACCCTAGAGAGGAGAGAGAAGAATTTTTTTGGTGTTTCCTTCTCCTATGAAGATGCCCACAACTAAGACACACGAGGTATGAAAGACATATAAACAGAGTTGAAAGATAGAAGATTGAAAGAAACCTTGGAGTTGGCTCGATGGTTTAAGTAATTAATTTCTTAGTTAGCTTAGTTTAGACTTTAATTAGAATATCTTATATCCGACAATAAAATTGGTCTTCAAATTACTCTTACTTGGATTGGATATTGAGTTTTTTAAATAAGCATAAAAATTGAAAGATAAGAGTATTAAAAGAGAAAGTTCTAATAACGTTGCATGTTAACTTACGGAATCTAAAAAAAATATCCACAAACACCTCTAATCATTTCATCAGCCTTGTATTAAATTAATGGAGAATTAATTTTTTCACCAAATCAAGAATGAAACAAATCTTTTATCAAATTACACCCGTAACATTTTAACTCAAAGATTTTGAAATTTAGGAGAAAAAAAGTAAGGATCATAGTGATTTTTGTTTCATCAAAAATGGTTAAAGGAGGTTTCAGGGGTCTAAGAGTAACGACTTGAATTGCACCATATCTATCAAGTTTTTATTCATTTTTTAATTAAATATATAGTAAAAATAAAATGCAAGGATTCGAGGTGGCCTTACGATCAAAAATTGGCCGTGTGAATTGGCAATGCTTCCTAAGAGGTGGAATGATCTTAGTCTGATGTCATGTGAATTCCGGTATTCGCGGCAAAAACATTATTATTATCATATACAAATTAAGTTTTATGGTCGATATTAAATTATAACTCACCCAATCAACGCTGGAATTAAGTTTCTGGTGGTAAGTGAAACACGCAATGGAATATAAAAGGCTAACGGGTAAACTCATTGGATTTACCAAGGGATAAGCTATCGTGTGGCTGAGATTTTTCATTTCATTGTCTTGTGCAGATGAAGTACACTCCTTTTGTAGGATTGATGGTGACATAGTGCACACAACTATAATTGCTATCAACATGTCGATGTTCAAGGTTCATGCACCCAATTCATATCAGTCCCTGAGACAGATCCATTTATCGAGGGCCAAAAAAAAACTAAAAATCAAGAACACACCAACTGAAAACACTTCTCTATTATAGATAGCATTTTCAACCTAAAAGTCTTCAGATGGAGACTCGAGATAGGAATATATTGATTTTATAGGAAAATTGTTTATAAGACGTTACGATAATGATGTAGTAACTATATTTTTATGATATTTATTTTATAAGAAATTTATTTATAAGATTTTATAATAATGATGTAACAACTACATTTTGATAAATAAATTCATCTCCATTGATATTTTATTTGAAATAGGTAAGGATTGGAGTGCTGGGCTTTTGGGCCTATAACAAGCCCAGAACAAAATGGACTCAATGCGGTAAGGATCGGGCTGGGCTCAAGTTTGACCCACATGATTAGATCTGTCCACCCCAGACCTGGTTAGGCCCAGGTCGAACCTTCATTGCTTGACCGGCGAAATTGGAGCATCATTAAAAATGAAAGATTCACATTCTGTCATATCATTTTTTATTGCACGTTTAGATGCAATGAGCATGCCATTTACCCATAAAAAAACCATCACCTTGCTTCAAAAATGCAAAACGATCATTTTTGGCTTCTTGGGTCTTTAACTTGTCTATCCTACTGTATTTTAGATGCATTAATAATGTCATTTACACATAAAAGTAGATAGATAAATGAACCATCACCTTAATTTGCTCTTAAAGGCAAATTAAGACCCATTGCTATGGTAACCGATGCTGAGTGAACAAAATTTGGATCATCAAAAGAATGATGAGTAGATATAGATATGGACCGTGCAATGGATAATTACTTCATGATGTGTTTGTCCAAAGCTAAAAATACAATTTATAATAAAAAAAATCTTGAGAAAAGACTTCATCACTCTTCCTTATGAAGACTTCATCATAAGGAATAGATTTGGGTCAACAATATAAAATCTGACAAAGGAAGAGATTTGTTTGTCTAAACATAAGGAAGAGTGACAAAATAAAGATGGCATCCGGTGATATTTTGGGACCCACTAGAGATTTCTTCCACAACACAAATAGAATCGAATCGCTATTATAGATATAATCCTGGAATAGATATTTGGTCCCTAATCATTGCGATCTGTCTTTGGAGCATCTTCAATGAAGCTTTAATGGTTGATCAAATTTCTTGTCAAAATTTTAAAATATCAAAATTGATGTCAAATTTATCCCAAAAAATAATTCTACCAAATTTATTAAGTGAACATTCAATATATTTTGATTTGACGATATATATATATATATATATATATATATATTGAACAAAGATGTCAAAGTCTCAATTACGTATCAATCAATATTTAAAATTTGTATCAAACATATATGATTAGCTTGAATGTAGGTACCAACCTAGTTGGGATATATATTATTTAGCTATATATGATGTTGATTAAACCTTCCAATTTCCTTTGTTAGTGTATCCCTTTCTTAGGGTTAATAAAATATTTTCTTTTAATTTGCTCATTTAAAAAAATACCTCAAAAAGTTCAGAGGAGAAACTATTATGGTATATCTGATGTCTATTATGGTGTGTACAATAGAAAGTTACAAGATCTTAATGTTTTAGTTTTTGTTTTTGATGAGCAAAAGTAGATTTTTTATTGAAATTAAAGAACATTACAATCATAATAAGAAGGGTTTGGAATGACAACATTATTATCTTAGGAGAGTGTCCTAACTAGGATAACACCCATTCCCTAGCCAATCAAAAGCCTACAAAGCCCCCAACAACACTCCAGAAGTTATAAGCTCACACGCGACAACTACCACACTGCTAGAGAATTCTCATAACATGATCTTAATGGCCTAGTTATCATCAATTATGGTGTATGTAACTATGAAAGTTGTACATTAAACAAAACTAAAGTTATGAGGTTTTGAATCGGTAGCGAACTTATGGTTTACTTGTTAGTTGATGCATATATTTGTTGGAATTGTTTCGACACTGTGAATTTTCTATCATGACATTTTTTTGGTGTTAGATACGAACAAACAGAGCATGAATATAAAAAATCTTATAGACAGAGTATGAACATAAGCAAATATTTATTTAATTTTACAGAGAGATGTCTAGTGCGAGGAGAGAGATTGAAAAAAGTGCTGAGAAAGTTCTATTTAACGCCCCTTGTATAGAAGAAAGAGCCGAACATGAAACTTCGGATTTATATGTATATGACATTCTGTTTGCATATTAATAATTCTCTTGTACAACAAGACAAACTTAATTTTGACAATTCAAAATACAGAAAGATTATCCTATATCCCATTACTTAAAAAATCTCAATCTACAGCTAGAGTTGAAGCTAACATCTTAAAAAAAAGTAATGAAAGCTAATTAATTATAAAGACTAATATTGGTAAATTTAGGTTAAATAACGTATAGTATATAAACTTAAATAATTCACTTTAAGTTTATATACGCATATGAACTTAAAACTATAAAATTAAGCCTAGTTTGGGCTAGCTATACATATAATATAACAAATATATTGTATATACGTATTTACTGCCTAATAAAATACTATATATTAACCTGAATAATTTTTAATACAACATATATAACATGAACTATACACATTCATATATACTACGTAATTCGTATCCCAAAACTTAGGTCTAGACTGTCTAATTTGGGCCAACTTAATTAGTTCAATTTTTAGCTAATTTAGGTGTTTTGGTTTGTTATTATTTTGTTTTTATTAAACCTTTTTCATAATCTGAGTAAAAAGTAAAGTTCCAATTTATGAAAACACTTTGGAGGTACAGAGACACAGACAGAATTGAATCGTATAGAACATATTCGATATTAGGGTTCAGACAAACCTGGAACCTACAAATTCCATTTTCCAGAGAAAATGGAATGGAATTCCAGAGTTTTCCCGCAGGATTTGATTTTCCACCAAAGAAATTAGAGAGAGAAAAAAAGGGTGGAAACAACCTGTTTGGTTATAGTGTGAGAAACCAAGCCAAGAAAGGACGAAAATGAGTACTGAAACCGTAGCTACAAATCCGGAAAAGAAAGATCACATAATAAATGCTTCACTGTTTACAATTCTTTATACACGCATGCACATCCTACTAGGCTTCTAGCCTTCTAGTATATAATATACATAGGGATTTTTCCTGTTTAAGATGTATTTAATTCAATAATTTGATATCAATTTTTGTATTAGGTTAGTTAGGCTATATGAAATTTTGCCTTAGGTATGGGGAAAAAAACGATTCAACAGTTATTACTTATTAGATTCACTAGACGTCAAAAGGGTCAAGTTTAAACATTGTTTCAACTCATCCGGATAGGGTATGATTCATAAAATTCCCCCAAAATCCGAATCGGTCCCATTTTTTACTATAATTTTTAGTATAATTCCTCTAATAATAATAATAATTACACTTATAACCTAGTATATATATATATATATATCCTTCTTACTTATTTCCTTGAGAAACTTAGATTTTTGTTTTATTTTTCTTGCTTTGTTTTAGATTATGTAATGGATTGTGATTGACTATTTATTTTGTATTATGTGCATTTTTTCTTTTGCCAGATTCTTGATTATTATAACTTACATTTTCAAATTATGTCTTGTGTTTTTCATTTTTGCTCTCTCTCACTCTCTCTCTTTTGTTTACTAAAGGAATTGAGCGTAATATAACATTTTAAATAGTGGTAGAAGTGTGAGGCGGTGTTGGTAATACGAAATATCACGAGATTCGGGTAACGTGTGAATAGCGGATGGGATACAAGTTTTTGGTTGCTATGCGGGTTTTAGGGGCACGTCCAGTCCCGTTGCTATTACTACTTGTCCCAATTTTAAATGAGTTTCTCGTTTGTGAACAGTTAAATTAATTTTTAGATTAATCAATTCAATTAACAAAATACAAAATTATCAATAAAAAAGAAAAGGAATAAAAAAGTTAAGAATCCTTGGAAGAAACATAACCAAAACTGTAACCCATATAATAAGATTGCTTCTAGATATATCCACACCTTTTTTTATTTTTACACAATTCCGGATAGACCCTTCTGAGACAAGTAAGTTCCGCCGCATGTAGAACTCAGGATAAACTCTTCTTGCGGTC
>BRYE01000023.1:16057948-16060448 GCA_030159115.1 Actinidia arguta var. hypoleuca
AATACCCTTCCCCCAGTCTAAACTTGCTACAAATCAAATCAAAAATCAAAATTCAACTCCAAAATCACTATAACTCGAGATAAAATAATGAAAATCGACAAGCTGTGTTAGATGGTTGAACACCAAAATTTAACATGGGAAGGAGTTGCGACAGTTGGCGACAAGGGGGAGGAGCTATGGCAGTCGTGAGGAAGGGAGGGAAACCGTGGTTGGCGCTGGAGGGTAGATTCTGGGTGATGCGATGTGGTTGGGTTGGACTGATCAATATATATGTGCATGAGAGAGAGAGACAGAGAGAGTAACAATGTGCAATTATTTCTAGAATTCAGGGAGTGCAAGGGAGATAGGTTGGGAAGGGACAAGAAGAGCGAGAGGGAAGGAAGTAGAGTTAGAAAGATCAGGAAGAGAGGGAGGAAGGAGGAAGAGAGGGGCTGTTGTCGCCATTGATTTTGGTCACCAACAGATGGTGCGTTGGCTGGGAACAGGGAAGATAGAGGGAGAACAGGGAAATGCTAAGTTTACAACATTCATGTACAATATTCATGTACAACGACGCTAAAACGACGTCGAAATTCATCTTTCTGGAAAGTAAAATTCATTGATGGCCTTCCCTCCATTTTCTCTGAAAAGGTTAGGCAACATCTTAGAGATCAAAATGATGATTTTAACATTCCTTATGATGGTCTTACTTATGGACAGATCACAGGAGCCTGCACGCAAGTACGGTTAAATATTTGCAATGACATGCAATTGCAACATCAATTAAAAAAGCAAAACTTAACAGGAAAAAAAGAAATAGGAAAATTTTGTCAGCAGTTCGCCTATGATTTACCGACATCTTGTTCAAAAGAAAAATCAAAGAAAATTGATATTTCTAAATACAAGATTTAAGATTTTTCCTGCGGTTTTTAAGCTGTTGCTTTTGGCGGACTCCAAAATTTTATTTCAAGTCCGAATAGTGATCAAATAGTTCTTTTTATTTTCTATTTAAGGAGCCTTCCGATCCCTGTCTAAGGCATCCGGAGTCTCTCTCTCTCTCTAGAATTCTCTCCTCCTCTCTTGTGTAATATTTCTCTCTTGTAAGCTATTGCAATCCAAATGAATCAAAAAGTACTTACTTTGTTAAACCTCTCTGTTCTTGTTTTATATTCTTACGCCTTTTATAATCCTGACAAATTATGGAAATAAAGAATTTAAAACTTGAGGTTCAAGAGTTAAAAAAGTTTATTTCTGAACATGAAAATTAAATTTTTGATCTTTAAGAAGGACAAAACGTTTTATCAAATCTTTTAAAAGATAATAGTCCTAAAGAAGAAGAAGAAGAAGAAGAAGAGAAAAATTCTTCTGATCATTCTAATTCTTCTGAACAATCAAACAAATCAAAAACAAGTTTTCTTCAGATAATGCAACATATCACTTTTCAAAAATGGTATATTCAGATTAATATTATTATTAATCAGGATTATGTCATTAAGAATGCTATTGCTTTGGTCGATAGTGGAGCTGATATGAATTGTATCCAAGAAGGACTGGTTCCAACAAAATACTTTGAAAAAACTATGCATTCTTTAACGTCTACTAGTGAAAACGAAATGCAAAAAGGAAATTCAAAATTTATTATCAAAAAATTTAATCAGGAAAAGCTACTCTCCATGGAGTTGTACTGCTTTTTATGTTAACAAAACTTCTGAAAAAGAAAGGGGAGTTCCAAGACTTGTAATCAATTACAAACCCCTAAATGATGTTCTAAAATGGATAAAATATCCAATTCCTAACAAAAAAGATCTTTTAGATCGACTTTTTAAAGTTGAAATCTTTTTAAAATTTGAATTAAAATCTGAATATTGGCATATCTAAATTCTTGAAAAGGATAGATACAAAACTGCTTTTACAGTCCCGTTTGACCATTTTGAATGGAATGTTATGCCATATGAATTGAAGAATGCCCCATCAGAATTTCAAAATATCATGAATAAGATTTTCATTCCTCATTCTGAATTTTGTATTGTTTATATAGATGACATTTTAATTTTCTCGTCATCTATTGATCAACATTTTAAGCATATAAGAATTTTTAAAAATGCTATTATCAAAAGTGGTTTGGTGATTTTAGAATCAAAAATGAAATTTTTTTAAATCAGTGTCAGATTTTTAGGACACAATATCCAAAAAGGAAAGATTATTCCTATTGATCGAAGTATTGAATTTGCCTCAAAATTTTCAGATGAAATTAAAGATAACTCAATTGCAGAGATTTTTAGGAAGTCTGAATTATGTATCAAATTTTTATAAAAACATAGCCTAGGATAGTGAATGAAACGACGTCATTTTGGTATTATACGACGTCGTTTTGTGTTTATAATACCAAAACGACGTCGTTTTGGCGTCGTTGTAAACAGTTATAAATAAATTGTTATAACTGTAGCATTACCCGGGAGAAGAAAACCCACCCCGACAGTCACATCACCACACCTCTTCTGACAAAATTACCCTCTTGCCC
>BRYE01000023.1:16082948-16090448 GCA_030159115.1 Actinidia arguta var. hypoleuca
ATTATTATTAGTTTGGTCATTGGATCACAACTTATGTGTGCTTTACACTTTTGAGAAGAAAGAAATGATATATTTTTTTAAAAAAAAATAATATTAGGTGAAATCTCAACCATTGAATTAATTCAAATGATTTTCAATCGAAAATAATGAGAGATAGTTTAAAATATTCAAAAAATTTTGTATCTTATATTATAGATAGTTTGAAAGATTTAAAAATATTTGTGTATTATATTATAGATTTTTTTATTCTTATTATAATAAATTTATTTAAATATTATTTTTTACTCAAATATTTTTATTACTATCCTTAGATAAATTAATTTCAATAAATATAAAAAAATATAATTAAGAAATAAATGTATGAAATTCGCATCTTTTTCTAGTTGGCTAATTTCTTTTATCTACTTTATTTTTTATATTTTATTATTTTTAGTGATTTTTTTTTACCAATTAATCAATATTTTAATTTTTTTTTGATTTTTTTGGATAAAAATAATTTTAAAATATAAAAATTATCTAACTTAAGATAATGTTCACAAAAAATAAAAAAAAATTAAATAATTTTTTTATATTTTTACTCTTATCGTCAAAAAATTAATATAATATAAAAATGCGATTAAATAAAAAAATATTAAATATAAAAAATTGAGAAAAATAAAAATACGTGTTTTAGTTTTTTTAGCGTGGATCCCGTTAAAAAAAATTGATCTAATTGGTGAAAAATATACCCGATTTTAGAGATTTTTTGTCTATTGAATCAAAATTTATGTGGACTCCACACTTTTGAAGAAAATGAAATGATAGTTTTAGGGAGAAAAAAAATAATCTCATGTGATGTGAAATATTAGTAGTTGGATTTATTTAAATGAATTTCAACCGTAGTTAACGCAAGATAAATTTTAGATTCAAAATAAGTTGAGTTTTTATAGTGTGTGTATATATATATATATATATATATATAAGGCTTCAATCACTACTGTCCATTAAACTGACAGAAAAGCTGCCAAAATAATTATTCAAATGGAAGTTACTATTCATCAACAGTCACAAGTCACTTCTCCAGCCGAAAGTAACCTTCAGTCACTATTCATCTACAGGGAAAAGCAGAAAGACGAATAATTTCACCTTTCACTGTAGTCACCTTTCCCTGTAGCACTTTACAAAAAGTCACTTTTCTTTGGTTATTTAAACGGAGTTAAACTTCAGATGTAGGGGTCGGATTCCAGAACTCCTTCCCTACTACTCTCTGAGAAAAATTCTCCCTTGTAACTATTAAATATGCTTGTAGCAGTTTGCTTCTGCATCTTCTACTTTCAGTAAACTGTAAGTTAATTTACTTGTTAATTTACTTGTATTTCTTTATTAAAAGTTTAATTTCAATTTCAGTCATAACTTGTAACTTGTTCCTTATCTATTTCTTTCTGAATCTATTTCCTTCTGTATTCTACTTCCGCTTTCATTGTCTAAAAATGGTATCAGAGCCAAACTCGATTGATGAGTCAATTGATCAGTCACGTAGCTCTTCAGTTAGCTCACGGTCTTCTTTGACAACTATACCAAATATAGTTAATGAAGAAGAACATGAATATCAAGATTTAGATATTGATCTAGGTAATTGGAACATACCTAAAATTCCAATTAAACAAATTTATAAAACAAGTTTTTTACAGTCATCTTTTATTACAGATATGAAAGTAAAAACTGTTGAACAAGTTTACGCCTTAACTAAGGAGTACGAGTCATGTAGTTTGCTTAGTAAAGAGTCTATGAAAGAACATAGATCTAGAGGTCACAATTTTATTCATATAGGACTTGTCCAAGTCGCAGTAAAACCATTAACAATTAAAGGTAAGAACGCGTCTATAATCTTAGGATTAAGAGATGCTAGATTTAAAAACTTTAAAACTAGTCTTATGGGATTACTCGAAACAGGACTAAATGATGGGCCAGTTCATTTCAACTGTTATCCTGATTTTACCTTAAGTCTTGGTGATCCGCATATTACTAAAGCAGTTACTTTAAATATTAAAACCACAGGTGCCTTCACAGAAATGTTAGAAGGAAGTCACACAGTAGCACTTATATATAGAATATATTATAAGTGTATGAAAACTAATTTAAATGCGCAAGCATTAGTTAAAAGTCCAAATGGTCAAACTTTACTTATTAAAAGTAGCACCGATAATGCTAATATTAGAATACCTAGACCAGTCATTTGGGAAGAAGTTACTCTTCCAGATAGTTGGTTATTAAACAATGAAAACTATCAGAAAAACATAGTAAATGAAGCTGATGATTTAGATTTTATTCATCAGAATTCAGACGGGACAGTCAACATAAGCTTTAAAGATCTAAGAAGAAATACACCTTCTAGACATAGCTTTGATAACAGAAGTATTACTACCAGTCTAGGAAGTACTTCTAGAAAACATAGTAAAACTCCCTCTAGGCATAGTGTAGATGGAGAAAATATGTCAAACATTTACAAAAACGATGTAGATTTTATTAACCCAGTAAAGACTAAAACTAAATTAAAAGGAGTTGAATCCTCTCCGCAGATTAGTAAAGCTAGATACAGCAGACACCCTCCCTTTGGAAGCAAAGAGGAAGAGGAAGAAGTAGAATCTTCCAACGAGTCACCTACACAAACAGATTTTGAAGTAAATACGCCAATTAACCCACAATTATTAACAATTAAAACTGAATTTAAATTCGACTTAGTAAAACTTTATGATGAATTTAATTCAAAACATAACAAGTCAAAAAGAAAAGAATATAAAAACAATTATTCAGAAAATAAAAGAAAAAGAATTCTTTATGCATGGCAGTCATTTATGAATGAAATAAGAAGTGAAATTAATTTCTTTGATTACTTAGAAAATTATTATAAAAAGGTAAATACGATTACTAAGAGTAAATGGAAACTTAGTGATAATAAGGAAATCACCTCTAGTCATCCTCCTTTAGAAACTATACATATAGAACATAAGGAGACAGTAATAAAAGCTTCGCCTTTTAAGGTACCTAGTGATAATACTGAATTTAAAAAAGTTATAGAACAAAACAACTACACTAATCAATGCTTAAAAACTATTGGTAAACAACTAGATAAAATAGAAACTATAGTTGAAAGTCATCCAGTAGAAAAATCCTCTACTAGTAAAAGTCTAGAAACGCCTATTGTTAAATTACCTAGTAACAGAAGTAAACTTGGATTAAATACTAGTAAGGATAAGAATCATATTAAAAAATTAGAAGAAATCTTCTCTAAGCTTGAAGCTAAGAAGGAAGAAAGCTCTTCTATACACGTTATTAATCAAAATGAACTCAAGTTATCTACAGAAGAATCCTCTACAGATACTTCTGATAGCGAGATTGCTAATCTAGAAAGTCAATTTCATGTTAACAAATTAAAATATAATAACAAACCTAATAATGAGGTTTCAATTACAAAGAATTGGTATACACGTCCTAGTCCGCCTGACCTTCAATTTGAAGAAAGGAACTTGGATAATCAATTCTCTGTTGAAGCTAAAAAATTATATGAGTGGAATATAGATGGTTTAAGTGAACATAATATTCTACAAAAATTACATCACATGTCAATGGTTGCAAATAGTTATCTTACAAACTACTTAGATTATTCTCAGTCAGATATTGTTGATCTTTTAGCATCTGGTTTTACAGGTATGCTAAAGTCATGGTGGGATAAGTATCTCTCAGAAGAACTGCGAGAAAGCATTAAATATGCTGTCCAGTCAGATGAGAATAACTTTCCTATCTTTAATGAAAATATAGGATCAGGAATACCTGATGGAATTAACACGTTAATTTATACAATTATTAAACATTTTATTGGAACACCTAGTGACATTCACTCTAGGATCCATGATCAACTCAGTAACCTAAGTTGCCCAACACTTAGTGATTTTAGATGGTACAAAGATGTCTTCACATCTAGAGTCATGGTAAGGGATGATTGCACCGCCCCTTTCTGGAAAGAAAAATTTATTAACGGATTACCTAGTCTTTTTGCACATAAGATTAGAGATGTCCTTAGTCAACCTACAGGTCAAATAGAATATGAGAAGTTAACGTATGGAGATATCATTAGCACTATTCAGAAAGAAGGATTAAGAATGTGCATTGATATGAAAATAAGTAAACAAGCTAAGAGTGATAAACATAGAGCTAAATACGAGTTAGGAAACTTTTGCGAGCAGTATGGTCTCCCATCAGTGGCACCTAGTAAAAGAAATAAAAATAAAACATTCAAGCCCTATAAGTCACATAGAAAACACAAAACTAAATATTATAGTAAAAATAATAATAATTTTTATAGTAAACCTAAAAGCAAACCATCTAGTAAGCCATATAAACATACTAAGTCTAGTAAAGAAGTCATCTGTCATAAATGTGGTAAGAAAGGTCATTATAAAAATGAATGTTGGTCAAAAGCTAAAATTAATAAATTACAAATATCTGAAGAAGATAAGAATAGGATCTTTGAGATATTTAAGTTAACTAATATAACTAGTTATGAGTCAGATAAAGATAGGTCTGATAGTCAACCTGATCATGAGTCTAGTTCATCCAGTAATTACCCTAGTGAGGATGAAGATATTAAAATAGGATGCAAGGATAATTGCTGCAAAATAAATGTCATTACTAAACTCCAGGAAGAAGAAAATGTCCTAATAGAGTTAATTAGTAAGATAGAAAATGAGGAATTAAAACAGCAATACATTAGTAAACTTAGAAACCTATGGACTGATAGTAAACCCAAAAGTAGTAAACCAGTTATAAGTCTAAATGACACTTTAAACAGATTTAAAAAAGATAAACAAAAAGAAGTAACCCTACAGGATTTACAACATGAAATAAATCTAGTTAAGAAAGAAATAAAAGATTTAAAAGTTAAAGATAAACAATTAGAAGATGAAATAACAGTATTAAAAATTAATGATCAGTTTACCAAGTTAGGAAAAACTGATAATTCATCAGATGAGTCTTCTTCAGAAGAATCTGAGAAAAGTAAACCTCTAAGTCAAGACAGTAGTAGGTTAAATACAATTAAAAAACTTAATATACAAAAATGGCAGGTTAAAGTTAAATTGATAATTAATAACTATGAGTTAGAAGCCATTGCTTTAGTCGATTCAGGAGCTGATGTGAATTGTATTCAAGAAGGAATAATTCCTACCAAATACTATCACAAAACTACTGAAAGATTAAATGCTGCTAATGGAAGTAATCTGAGAGTAAATTATAAGTTACCTAAAGTCCACATATGTCAAGATGGAGTTTGTTTTAAAACATCCTTTGTCTTAGTAAAAAATATAACAGATAGAGTAATTTTAGGATTACCTTTTCTCTATTTACTATATCCATTTAGTATAAATGCTAAAGGAATTTCTACTAAACCTTTAGGTCAACAAGTAATGTTTAAATTCTTAAACAAACCTGAGTCTATCCAATTAAAAAGATTAAAAGACTTTTCCTTGTCCATTAACTTGGTTAATCTTAAAGAAAGTCAAATTAACTATCTTAAGGAAGAAGTTAAGTATAAAAGAATTGAAGAACAATTAACTAGCAAACAACTTAGTCAAAAAATTGAACAATTTAGAACTAAGTTAGAACAACAAGTCTGTTCAACCCTACCTAGTGCCTTCTGGCATAGGAAGAGTCATATGGTCAGCCTACCTTATATTAAAGACTTTAGTGAAAGTAAAATACCAACTAAGTCTAGACCTATTCAAATGAATGCAGAACTCTTAGAAGTCTGTAAGTCAGAAATAAATGATTTGTTGAAAAATAAAATCATTAGTAAAAGCAAGTCACCTTGGTCATGTTCAGCCTTTTATGTAAATAAAAGTTCTGAAATTGAACGAGGAGTTCCCAGACTAGTAATTAATTATAAACCATTAAATGAAGTCTTAGAATGGATTAGATACCCAATCCCTAATAAAAAAGACTTAATTAAAAGACTCAGTAATGCATGTGTATTCTCTAAATTTGATTTAAAGAGTGGATTTTGGCAGATCCAAATAAATCCTAAGGATAGGTATAAGACTGCCTTCACCACACCCTTTGGTCATTACGAATGGAATGTAATGCCATTCGGATTAAAGAATGCACCTAGTGAATTTCAAAACATAATGAATGAGATATTTAACCATTATAGTCAATTTTCAATTGTTTATATTGATGATGTTCTTTTATTTTCACAGTCTATAGAAGAACATTGGAAACATTTAAACATCTTCTTGGAAATAGTCAAACATAATGGTTTAGTTATCTCTTCATCAAAGATAGAGTTATTTAAAACCAGAGTCAGATTTTTAGGTTATCATATTCATCAGGGAACATTTATCCCAATTAACAGGTCAATTCTATTTGCGGATAAATTCCCAGATGAAATCACTGATAAAAACCAATTACAGAGGTTCTTAGGATCCCTCAACTACATAGCAGAATTCTACAAAGACCTTAGGAAAAAGTGTCAACCCCTCTTCGAGAGATTGAAAGAAAACCCTCCCCCTTGGTCTTCCATTCACACTGCTATAGTCAAAGAGTTAAAACAATATGTCAAGACTTTGCCCTGTCTTGGTATTCCTACTGAAAAGTCATTCAAAATTATTCAAACTGATGCCTCTGATGTTGGTTACGGAGGTATTCTCTTACAGAAAGTCACTTCCAGTTCTCCTGAACAAATTGTTCGTTTCCATTCAGGAATCTGGAATTCTGCACAAGTAAACTATAGTACTATTAAAAAAGAAATTTTGTCTATTGTACTATGTATTAGTAAATTTCAAGATGATATTTTGAATCAAAGATTTTTGGTCAGAGTCGATTGTAAAAGCGCAAAATACGTTTTACAAAAAGACGTTCAAAATATTGCTAGTAAGCAAATATTTGCTAGATGGCAAGCCATTTTAAGCATATTTGATTTTGATATTGAATACATTAAAGGTAGTCAAAACTCTATTCCTGATTTTCTAACAAGGGAATTTTTACAGGGGAAGCCATAGCCATACACATGCCTTTTCCTTGTTCCTACCACAGAAATAAAATAACCAGTTACCGTAAAACTATTAAAACCCTTTGGGAAGAAGTTGATATTCTCCTTCAGCTCCCTGAATTTGATCTATTAATACTAAGTCACTATGAAAGAATCTGTCAGCTCCATAGAGAGATTAGTTATTTAAAAAGTCATTTGATTACTCTTAGTTATTGCTAATTTCTCTATTTTCAGATGTCATCCAGTAAGAAGGAATCATCCAACAAGAAACAGCTTTCTCTTGTTCCTCCTCTTACTTTAGTCAACAAAAATAAAATTATTTATCACTCATTATATATTCATAATATTGTGTCTCTTGATGAGTGGGGTCATCCTTCCTTGCTAAGAACACTCCCTGGTCATTCTCTCCAGTATAATTATTATGATTATATGGAGGCCTGGTTCAAAGTCATTCTTCACCAAAATGAGTCATTTACCCA
>BRYE01000023.1:16147948-16150448 GCA_030159115.1 Actinidia arguta var. hypoleuca
GCAGAAAGGTCAATTAAAAGGAATGGGTAGAGTCTAAAGTTTGTGGAAAATTATTACTTTTCAATAATAAAAGGTGAGACTAAATAGTAATTGAGAAATTACATAGGAAGCTCGATGGTCACTTTGCAAAATAATCTTACGAGGATGGTCTGGATTTTTGTTTTTCTCGGTGCAGAATAAGTTTTGAGGAAAAATTAATCTCACGAAAAGTTAAAAATAAGGATATTAGAAGTTTTCTCTTAACTTAACAATTAAAAGATACAAGAAATTAAATTTTACATATTTTCCCTTTTTTCTGATAAATGAATGAGCCCTAAAAAAGCAGACTTGGGGAGAAAATATTATTTCAATTTTCCAATTACTGATTCTCTTTCAATGGGTCAAATCCTTTGAGAGACAAGATTAGCATCGTGAAAAGCATATCACTTTTCCATCCTTCTAGAAAAAGTGAAGGAAGAACTTTCAATTCCCAAATCTTTAAATTGATTTCACGTTGTATTTACATCAATTAACGGTTGGGTGAGAAAAAAAAAAATGAATTAGAAAAGTTAAAGCATCTAATTCCTCGAAACCGTCAGATTCTCTAACTTTTTTCATTCTTCTTTCTTTCTTTTTTTTCCTTTTCCTTTCCTTTTCTTTTTTTCGCCAAATGATTGGTCCAATCCAAACATAATGGAAAGACTAAAATAAGTATGCCACAAGGGTTCTTTAGGTAATGACCCACTAGGTACTTTGGATGCGACAACAATTTAAGCAACATAAGCTCTCATGTGGATTTTACAAAATTGCCTCCATACAAAGAATCCCATGATCCTTAACCTATCTCACCTAGAGTCACAAAGCCCAAGTTTATCTGCTTGTTTCCATTTATTTACAGCTTATTAAGGTTTACATGCTTAATTAAGTATATAAACTTCACAATAGTAGGGTGTTTTCTACTTTATTTTTTAGTATATTTAGCTTAACAAAGCTCGAAATAAAAGATAAGAGGCCATGTTTAATTTGATTGTTTTTGTTTTTCTGGTTTTTGTAAATGAAGGCAAAAAACTTGATTAGTGGACAATTCGAAACTTCTTTCCGAAGTTTGTTTGTTTGGAAAATAGCATGTTTTTAAGAGCCTATATCTGTAAAACAATCTACACTAAAAAAGGAAAATACGATATGAAAATGATAATGGATTTTGAAAAAATTCAAGTTTTTAAATGACATTTTATAAAACTCAGTCTATGAGACGTTTGGTCAATAATTTAGAGGAATTTTGGAATTCTCCCTTAATTCTTTTTTATAAGTGGAACCAAACAGGAAGTAGCAAAATTGGAAGCATATTTTAAAGGGTAAAAATACATTTTGCACACTTGTACTTCTATAAAATATCACTTTATACCTTTTTAATTGTGTTAGTCACCTATTAAATTTTAGGTCAAAGTATCAATATAGCCCTTTAATCAACGTGCCGTCATTCAATGGAACAACACATGCATATAAAGATTACATTGACACTTGACTTATAGAGTTAAGGAGTTGACTGACATAGTTTGAGGGGAAGGAATCAAAGTAAAAATTAAAGTGACGTTACAAGGGTGAAAATTGTAATTTACCCTAATTTATAATTATTGGCTTTCTTGTAAAATAACGCAAGAGAACCGTACCATCCTAATGCATGCACTGCAATTTTGTTAATATAACCCAATAACGTCCTATAAGTAGGCCATATTATCATTGTACTTGCAAGAGAGAGAGTTTTCCGATGGCCGGTGCCCGATTCCTCTAGTGGAACACTCCTATGCCATACCTCTACAGTGGTCTTGGGGTCAAAGGCGGAGCCATAAATAATTTTAGTGAGGTCATACTCGTAAAAATATTTTTTTTGTGAGGTCAAAATTGTATTTATGATATATTTTAAGGATAAATTACTATTTTTTATGAGTTTAAAATTGTATTTACAGTCAAAAATATGAGATTAAAATTGTATTTAATATAAATATTCAATGGTTAGCTGTGTAATTTATTTTTTCGTTAATTGATTCCACTTGCCCATCTTCCTATTCGCCCCTGCTTGGGGTGGTTTTGGGCCTCATCGCTCTCTCTTTACTCATCCTTGCTGATCTCGCGAGAAAGCCTCACCACCAGCCCACACAAAACAAGCCCAACCAAAGCCTAGAATCGTCGTGGTCTTGGCGGTCCATGACCAGCCCATGCACGTGGCAAAGGCCATCTCTTCAAGCGATCTTATTATCTAAACAAGTTTGAACCCATTATTTCTTCACTAGAAATGATTAATTATATATGTGTTACAAACATCTCACTTACCAAAATATATCAACCAAAAAATATATGGAAAACTTTCTATTTTACCCTTACATTTTTAAAATTGATGTGAAACCCCCATTTTCTTTACTAAAAAGTAATTTAAAATTGTTGAATTGTATTATTGAAAGTAGGAACTATCAAAAGAAATATATCGGAGTTCATAACAAAATGAATTTTTTGAAAAGAAAAA
>BRYE01000023.1:16210448-16215448 GCA_030159115.1 Actinidia arguta var. hypoleuca
CCTTTTGTTTGGTAGACGTGTATCACAAGACCGCGAAATTTTCAAAAATTCGACATTCGTTCACATTCATTGAGACTTCATTTCAAAATATTTGGCCGCCAAATCAAAGCAATTATTTGGTGGTGCGGGACACCATGTGATATGTGCTTCATCACTAGCGTTCATATAGTTAGGATAAAAGAGTAAAATATGAAACTGTATAATGAAACATCGTTAACTGTGACACAACGATAATTAAATATACATCACTAGACAGACACATAGTCATATCCGCGTGATTTGAAAAAAAGGGTGTGAAAATTAACTTAGAATGAAACACAGTAAATGTGACATGACCACAATAATAATTAAGCGTATATTGCTAAATAGGCACATTTATAGTCGTATTCATGTGATTAGGAGAAAATGGTGAAATGTGAAAACGTATAACAAAACACGTTAGTTATGACATGATAACAGTGATAAACTAATAATTAAGTATACATCACAAGATGGGCGTATAGTTATGTACTCCGTAATATTGTTCTAAACATAATTGAAAATTGGTATCAATAGTAAATTTTGGTATTTGAGACAAGTGTACTCCTTGTGAGTAAATGAAAATACAAAGGAAAGTTACAACTACCACTTAATAAGCGGTGATTAATAAGTTATCCTAAGCCGTCTAATACCTAATTATAATAAACCTCCTCGAAAGTTCAAGTCGAAGACAATGCTCCTTTCAACACTCTTTCTCATATTACAATATCTTACTCCAAAGCACATATGTCCAAAAATTCAGGACGGGGGCAACATTTTCAGTTTCCTGCATGAGTCTACATCTAGCATCGACTCTGCCCCTCCGCTTATGTAAGAAGCCCTAATAATAACGTTAAAAAAAATACAAGCCATCATACAAACAAGAACAAAATTGTCTTGGCAGAGAGTTTAGGGCCACATGATGGGGTGGGTGGGGGCCCAAACTGAAGGGGATGTCACCAACTCCAACCGTCGGGGGCAAAGTTGTGAGGCGTAGGGTAGCGACATCTACTTAACATACAAATACAACCAAAGGAGACCCAAAAATCTTTTCCAATCTCAAGGATTGAGATAGGCTTGTTTTGAGGACTACTCCTACTCCATAATAGGCCTAGACTGCCTGGTGATTGCATTTCCAAACAAGGGCATATATGCTTCAATAGATGCAGTTGGGAAATTGTATGTATGTGTAGAGTGAGAAAGGTCGAGAGAGAGAGAGAGAAGGATGTGGACAAGTACCAGAAGACCTAATGTAGTGTACTACTGCGGCCCCCACCTTCCCATTTGCATGTGAACATGTTCCCATCAATGGCCCTATACACTCATGACAATGCTCTCATCAATTCAATTTTGTGGGTGAATATTATTTTTAGCTGTCATTAGTTGAAATAATGGGACTCATCGTGATAGATTATACTTAAAGCCGTGGGTCTTACTAATTCAACTTTTCACCAGCGTGGATAAGAAGTGAAGCAGGTGGGTATAATACTGTGATGGTCGCATCAATGGGAATTCGCATTGGGTGGGCCCAACTATGTAATCAAAATCGTTAATATTGTCAGACGCACAATGACTAGATAATTCGCGAAAAATCAAGTTAATGAGATATTTCTAACTAGACGACCAACTTATATTTGTCTTGAAAAAATAAATAACAAGTATAATTTTGAGAATAAATTGCAACACAAATATAATTCGAACTTTTGATTATAATCCGATTTTTACATGAGTTATGTACTTAGAGAGCCTTACTAAATCAATGATTCTGATCACGTCCTTGAGACTAGGACGAGTTTCTGATGATGCGAGCAACAAGGTCCCATAATAATAATTTTCCTTAACTTATTAGGTGACTATTTTCCAAATTTTACACTAGTGAGATCATTTGTGTTTTGTTGCAAGTGTGGCATGCACCATATGAGGTGGATAATTGTACACCCTTGCAAGTGTGCCGCCATATATGAAATCCTTTATAATGGGACCAATCCATTAAACTCTAGCCAAGGCCACTACTATTAGATCTCATGTGCCTTCATTTCAATTTTCAATAATAATGTTCCTTCAGTATCACATGTGCGTGAACAGGGCTTTAGCTTAAGTATAGACTGTATAGTATAGGAGATATAGTAGTAGCATATGTACAGCATACTAAAGAATTTCAACAGAATGCTTTTGTAAACAAAAATGAAAACTTCAAATAATATTCCTAATAATTCGAGTTGGGTTGGCTTATTCAATTTCTTAACTCATTTATGATTTAATGGGGGAGGATTGTCGAAACTCGCTCGGTTTTGGAGCAAGGTGGGTTTAGGTCATCGGGCTCTAGAGGTTTTCGCCATTATTAAACTAATTATATTTTTAAGGTATTATACAAGTAAAGTTCTTTACGTGAAAAAACGTCTAACATTAGGAGAGGCTTTTGGCCCTCCAGACATTGGGTAAGATTTGCCTAGCCCTGGAAGACACACCCATCAATCTTTGTGCTAATATACTGGGATGGCTAGCCACTTAGAGATTTTTGAACTTAGGATCTAGGGGTTGAAACTCTTAAGTCTTTACCAGTCAAACCAACCCACTTGATTAATTTCTTTATGTATTTTTTTTTTCATTATGTTTTCCATTGCATAACAATATTTTTAAAATCAAACAAATGACAAAAATATATTAGACATGGTGAAGCGGGTATTGTTGTAAATGGGAGTGAGATTTGTACCATCATTCTGCCACGAGTTTGAAGTGGAATATGAGGGAGTTTTTCCCCCCTAAATAAGACAAGATATGGTTATGCTAAATATCTTCTGTTGCCCTTCTTATGAACCAATTTGCTATCATAAAAGACTATTCACGAAAAATTACTTTTATATCATATAGTATATAGATTATTAGTTTAGGACATTTTCAAACATGGTTAGAAGGTTTTATATATACAAAACTCTCAGAAAGGACTCCTAAAAAATTCCTTTTAGTTTCTTTGAGAGTTTTTTTTTTCTTTTTAGAGTTATTTTTAACATTGCCTTCTAGTTTTTTTCCAGGGATTTTCTTTATCTTATCCAAAATATTTCTCCAAAGTACATAAAATATTCTCTTCTTCTTTTTTCAAATCTGAGTTTTAGCAACTCTGGTATGGACTGTGGTGACTGAATCCATGTTTAGTTGAGTCAGATCCATCCATCCATCCATCCATCCATAGTGTGTCCAAAAAGACTGGACAAGCATGAATTGAGATATCAATCCATAGCCCTGTTTAAGCCATTGTGTAGACAAAAATGGGCAGCAACATGTACGCATGTGTCCTCAAAAAAGCACCATGAGATATCACAAATTTGGAAACCTGCAGCAGGCAAATTTAATACAGAAATTTCATCCCAATGTTGTCACATCTTTGGCTGTCCTACATTTCTTCCACTTTCCCAACCTATAATACATGCATAAATTACATTATTAATTCAATCTTTTAAGGATTTTGTGAATTAAGTTATTTGAACGTAACTCGTGTTTGGCATTGTAAAATCCCGTTTGAAATTAGTTTCTAATGTTAACAAGTTAAGCTTCAATTTTTTTTATTTTTTTTTGAAGTAGTGAGTTTTCTAGCCCATTCTTGATAAACATAGGTTTGATCCCTTTGACTCTATTAGAAACTTGTTTTATATTTATTCTTTAAGTCACTCATATTTGTTATACCTAATCGAGATGCTACATTATCTGTATTATATTGTCAATTGATTTTGTTTTGGATACCATTTTATAAAATGTTTAGGTAGTTATCGAAGCTAGGCCAAGCGTATGCTTTAGATATTTGTTTCTTCACATTGCCTTTTTTGTCTATCACCTCCACGTGCTACCGGCGGCATTGGCTGAGGAGTACTAGAGACTTGCATTTTGTAGATTCGTTCACAAACCACCAAATTGTAGTTAATATAGTATTGATGCTATTCTGTGCAAGCCAATTGATTTTGGGTTGGGGGCTTTAGAATTTATAATAATAGAGCTAATCTTGAGTGTAATCATTTTTTATATATTATGCCAAATGTTAAGTCTATACCCAATATTTTTCTCTCAGACACCTATTCATTAGTACTAATTAGGAATAACTTATTTAGTTACTTACTTAGAGCTAGGTTTTGAATGGCATCGCAGACCAAATCTTTGTCTCGTTTGAGATCAGTTTTGAACTTCTAATATGTTTTCAAGCTCGTTAAATTTTTAGGTTAAGATAAAACCACTGACAACTCAAATTTGAACTCAAATCTCAAATGATGGGGTTAGCTAGCTGCTTTGGCTTTTGTATTTTATTTTTTTAGTGAAGTTTATTTATCGTGATTAAAATTTTATATTTTTTTCGATTACACTTGACGAGTGAAGTCTGAAGATGTAAAAAAAATTATTTTTATCTTTAAAATTAGATTTTTTTCCCCGTATTTAGTGATATTTTCTTTAAATTATATGAATTTTTTATATTTTCATTTCCCTCTCGTAAAAAAGAACTAAAAAAATATAAAATTTTAACTAATCATTGAAAAAAAACTTAACTAAAAATTAAAAAATACAAATATTAAATCAACTGTTTTTAATTTTTTTTTTTAAAACTTAACATAATCTAAATTGAAATTTATTATCAAATATCTTATGTATGCAACCAAATGCAACTCCCACCACACCTGAATTTTTTGGCATTTGCACCAGTCATGAATGGCAACCTCTTCCCCTCCCAAAATCCAGACTGATGGAAACCAAATAAAATCTGGGAATAACCAACACAACAGTTTGCTCAAATTGCAGTGTTAGGTCAGACTCATGCCCACTGTGATCCCCACAGTGAAAGAACTGATTGGACCGGCCAATGGGAGAGCGCAACGTGGCAAACTCAGAACCGGTTGTAACGAGATAGCAGAACAGATAAAAAGGTGGCCGACAAGGCGACAGGGACTGGTTTGTGGACAGCAGGGAATCCACCGCGTCAGCTGCGTACGTGTCGATCGCAG
>BRYE01000023.1:16220448-16225448 GCA_030159115.1 Actinidia arguta var. hypoleuca
AATTCACACACACACTTAGCGTAGATGTTGCGCACGCAATCTCCGCTAGTAGAGAGAGAGAGAGAGAGGAGTACCCCATGTTGAAGGAGTGAAATGGTTGCGACATAAAAATGGAAGATGAGCTTAGTTCATGGTTATGTTGCTCCATTTGAGCCTGTTCTTTCTCCATTTCCTTGATCTACATTATAATAATTGCTGGGAATGTTAGATACATCCTATTCAGCATCTATAGTGTTTAGGAGACCTAGAATTTATATGATACATGCATATTTAAAATAGCCCTTAAATTGGAAATTTGAACATGTATATAAATAATGTAATGTTACCTTCTTTGCAAGCAAGTTATTTTGCTCCTGCAATGCTTTATCCTGTCACATAACACATCAAAGATGTTCCCAAGTTCATACTTTGCAAATTGGATTCTATAAGAATTAGAAAATCACTTATAACAAGAGCCAAATTATGCGCGCGCGCATATATATATATTAAGGAAACACTCCATTTGGTGAAGCCTCATGTTTGACTATGAATATTTAATTTGAACAAATAAAATCCTAATTTTTTTAATTCATCACAATTCGAAATCTCTGTCAGTTTTTCTTATATAGCTTTTCTTATATAGCTTGACAACAATAAATAGTTCCCACATTATGATTGAGAAAACAGCGTAACATGAATTGGTCCCCTTTTAAAAGTCCTAATTACCGCGATTATGACATTTATCCAAACAAAATCTAAAGAAAGAAATACATAAATAAAGTGAAGCAAAGGCTAAATTGCAAGTAAAACTAACAAACCTAAAGGCTCTGAACCTCGGTAAGCGTTTTAATATTTTGCTTTTTGTCCACGGGTATTCCTCCAATCCTTCCCAATTATCACATTCAAGTTATATAAATGGAGGCCGACGGGTTCGAAATGTGATAGATATAAAAATTCAAGTTTTAATTTATTACAAAAGTAAAATCTTGGGGTTATTTTTGTAATTTTTTTCATATGAACAATCAAACATGCCCAAAGGAAAGATAGGCTTCTGAGAGGGCTAGAGAAAGTCCAGCAGTATCAGTAACACACTAATATCAATCTGATTTAGTTAATTTTCAAATTGATGGAAAAATAAATACGTAGAATTAATGACATCTCTTACCTTTTTCTGAAGCTGGGAGATGGATTCATGCATTAGTTGGTTCTGCAATTAAAAAAAAAACCATTGAAACTTGAATAATTTCCATCATCCATCAAAACAAACAGACCAAATTCATGAATTAACTATATAAGAATTAGGTCATTTCACCTTTCTTGACCTTATGTGTGTGAGGGCAGTGTCGTGCTGGTGCTCCAAGTGTTGAACCTCTCTCAGACTCAAGCTATCAAGCTCTTCTCCAATTAAATGCCTACAAAAATGCCCTTCCTTTATAAGTGGTTTTTCCCCAAACTAAATAAGTTTATTATGGGAAATCAAAACAAAATTTAGGTCCAATTTGGCCTAGTTTTTTTTTAGATTTTTTAGCTAATTTGGTATCAAGTTTTTTCGTCTTTAACAAGTTTTTTTCACCATTTGATCAAAATTTTATATTTTTTCGATTTCTCTTGATGATAGAAATCTTAAAATCTTAAAACATAAATTTTTTGTGCAAATTTAGAAACAATTCTACAAAAGACAAAAAAGTTAGCAATTTTTTTTCTAAATTAGATGAAAATTTTATATTTGCAGACTTCTCTTGTTGCTAAGAATCAAAAAATTATAAAATTTTGATCAAACGATTAAGAAAATTCACTATAAATGAAAAAAAAAATCAAAAAATCAAAGAAGCTAAAAAACATTAAAAAATTAAGCGAAACTGGGTTAACCTGGGGAGTGAAAGTAGGCAAATATTTATTTATTTTTCTCATTTTGAAATTTTCCTTTCACATTATTTTCTTTTTCTTTTGTTTTTGGTTACATAAAGGTGCTCTATCTCTATTATTTTGTTACCTCTTTTTTCCAAAATCAAACAAGGTAATATTATTTCCTCTTTCATTTACTTGCAAAACCAACCAATGAAAAATAACTAATCTTTTCAAGAATTTCTCTTTTTCATCTCTCTTAGGTATTTTCTCTACTTTCTCTTCTTTTTCTTTTTCTTTCTCTTTTTCCACAATTTCCAAACTCAGCCTTAATCTTTGAAGCTATGATACCTTTGGTTTCTTTGTAGAACCTCCAGTCTAGCCTTGAGCTTGGCAATTTCAAGAGTCCAGCTTGCCTATACAAAATTTTTATATATACAATGACCAATATGTTAGGCGAGAAACAAGAACATAAGCAGTAAAACGTAGTAATAATGAACAAAAATAAAGGTGAAAAAGTAAAGCACACCGACAATTTACATGGTTCGGCAATTGTTTACGTTCACGGGAGGGGAGAAGAAGACTTTAGAGGAATTACAAGGAGGAGGAGATACTCTTCTCACTCTACTCAGATCACAACTCTCTCTCTCTCTAGTTCTCAACACTCTCAACCATCCCTCCCTTTTATGTAGGTCAAGAAAGACATCACCAAGATTGGAGATTTTCTTCCAATCATCAAGCCCAACTTAAGGGATCTTTCAATCATCAAACCCAATATCATGGCCCAATATTCTACATGCCTTAAATCAATGGAAGTGAGAGTTGGGTATGAAAATAATATCTCAGCACAAAAATCTCAAATTTTCATTTAAAGATGACAATTAAATGGAAACAAATACACAAATTGAGACCAATAGATGGCACACCTGTGACTGTAGATCAGGGGCAATAAGCTGCCTTTCTGCATTCGAGTATCTTTCATATCGTTCAAGAATCCTTTCCATGCTATTTTTTTTAAAATAAATAAATAAATAATCGTTAAGCACACACATGGTCAATCAAATCCAAGAAACATATGAATCAAATCCAAATATTGTGGATGATCAAGTGCCGCGGAGTCAGAAAATTAATTTATGCGGAGCACAAAAAACTTGAAAAAATATTAAACCAAAACCTTTTTTGCACCTAATAAAATCTCATGATAGTAGAAATTGTCTTTAATCCGAACGCAGACCAAATAACAAGGATATGGGAGTAATGCCCACGAGCACATAGAGTGGTGGTGTTATAAGTTAGAACACAAAGATGGTAAAAGCACCAATACGCCGCCGATGTCCCGTATCCGTGTCCGACACATGGGGAACACGACAAAATACGTATGAGTCATGTCATGTGGCATCTCCTATTATTTTTATTAAATTTTTTCATGGGGACACGCAAGGTACACAACAGGTATGTTTTATAATTGTGAAAAGCAATTATAAGAAAATCCAATAGCTTTTTCTTCATTTTTTCGAAACCTGGATTACCTGAGGGGCATTTATTAGAAAAATGAAACCAAACAGGCCCTTACCCTCAGAAGAAAAAGAACGATTCAGCAAATCAGCGCTCCATAAGGAATGAATAAAACAAAATTTTAACAGATAATTATCACTTAACCGTGTTTACACATATTTCAATACAATTTTAAAAATATGTATACATGTTGTGACTATGAATCACAGTCTATTGAGTGGTTGTTAGCATTCTTTTAAAAAAAATATATATATTTACTTCGTATTGGGGATTCTTACTGTGTTACTACCTACCATTTTTATATATATTATATAAATATAATACGGTGACCCCCTCAAATTCTAATGTCTGCTCTCAATTTCTGTTATGATCCCCAAATATAAAATCCTGAATTCATCCCTGTGTTTACTCCCTATTTTGAGGTTATTATCGGATTTATTTGATAATCTGTTGTGTATTTGTGTGATTAGACTTTTAATCATTGCCCAGTTTAGTCGTTTATGCAACTCTTATATATATTTGTAAATATTCTCCCATCGATTTAAAAAAGTGTATCACATGATCTATATCTCTGCATGGGTACGTAGATGTGTCTATCTATTTCATACATCTAGAAAT
Source organism: Actinidia arguta var. hypoleuca (assembly GCA_030159115.1). Classification (NCBI taxonomy): domain Eukaryota; kingdom Viridiplantae; phylum Streptophyta; class Magnoliopsida; order Ericales; family Actinidiaceae; genus Actinidia; species Actinidia arguta. Next base: position 16,224,406 of record BRYE01000023.1, read on the forward strand.
TCACAAAATAATCTTACCAAAACGAAAATAAAATAAATCAAGTGATTCACTAATTCAGCAGCTATTGGATCTAATCTCTAGATATATATTGAAATTTTGAAGCTAGTGAGGTACAAAAAACTAGGGCTCCATGAAACAAAAAGAAAAAGAAAATTAAAAAAATGTAGAAATGAGAGAGACGGACCAGGAATCGGAGGTGTAGTCGAAGATCTTGCCCTTGGTGGAGAAGATGATGATTCCAACTTCGGCATCGCAGAGGATTGAGATCTCGTGAGCTTTCTTGAGCAAGCCAGAACGCCTCTTCGAGAAGGTCACTTGCCGGTTGATCTTGTTCTCTATCCTCTTCAGCTGCACTCTCCCTCTCCCCATTCTCTCTCTCTCTCTCCTCTTTTTCCTATCTCCAAGAGCCGTGGAGAAGGTAAAAGAAATAAGGAGACAATGGCGATGGGGATGGCGTGGTGTGTCTTCCTCCTCTCTCTCTCTCTCTCTCTAAAATGCGCCCGTGGCGAGAACGTAATATTTTTTTATTATTTTTATGCTAAATAAACATAAAATTATTTATTTATTTTTTACTTTTTTTAACAACTTTCAGTCTTTCAATGCAATTTTTGTGTAAATATATATATATATATATATATATATTTTCATCATTTTATTTTGATTCATTTCTCTCTCAAAATAGAGTCGTCTTGCATTTTCTTGCGAAGTGACGTGCGAATGTAAAAAAGGAGTGTTGAGAGAGGCACAGGGACCATGTACGTACGCGGCTTTGTGTGCGATGCGGTCAAAATTGTTGTCGACTTTTGATTGGTCGAGGTCACTACCTAGTGGGCCCATCCGAATGCCTGTGTCGGGAAAAAAATTATTTTAACGGTAATACACGTTTTCGGTGAGGCGTGATTAATGAATTTTTAAAATTGATATTGAATTATTATATTACGTAATATTGATGATTTGATATAATTATTATACTAAATTTATACTTGTGTGGTCTCCGTTTGTTCTTATAATAATGATACTAGCACACATAATTATAAAAAGGT
>BRYE01000023.1:16267948-16270448 GCA_030159115.1 Actinidia arguta var. hypoleuca
TGCTCCTAAGTTTTAGGAACTTTGAAGAGAGAGAGAGGATGTAGTTTAAGCATAGTTAGGAAAATGATTGAATAGTCTTTAACAATTGGGTAAATTACAGTAAAACCCTGTTAAACTATTAGCGGTTCTGAGTTTTGTCCCTAATGTCTAAACTCAGACACTTAACCCTCTTAACGTATTGGAGCTTTTGCACTGAAGACCTTCTGTCCGCCATTAGTTAGGGTTTTGATGAAAAATGCCATGAGCTTGGCACATGACATGATTAATGAAATTTAACGAGCACCGTTTTAGTTTTTGGTTTTTAACTCAAACCATCGAAATTGAACAAGGTTTATTCCACAGTATTTCTTTCCTTACCACCTCAATTATAAAGCAAGTTGTCGCTGCCACCACTACCAACCACTAGGCATGGCCAATGAGGGTGGACAATGGTGGTGCATGAGAGTGATTTGTGGATTTGTGGGTGTGTGAGAGAGAGAGAGAGAGAGAGAGAGATGGGCCCCTACACATAATAGGTGAGGTCCATATATACATTAAAATCCATCTCAAAGTTGTGAACTTTACACATTTCATGAAAAAGAGTTTGTACAGATGTGTGTTAATATCATAATTATATAATTTAATAATGGGCACAACAATAATTTTTTCAATTTATGTAATATTTCCTCTAGTAAAACATGTTTCTTTTTGTTTTTGTTTTTTTATGCATCGGAAAATAATAATAAAACATGTTTTTTCCACTTATTGAAGAAACACATTAATTCAATGGTTACATCATTCCCTATGTGAAATGAACTTTCCATTTCCATCAATGAAGATTGTCAAAAATATACATTGGGGCACGCTTTGGATGTATACTATAGACTCTAGAGCATGGAACAAGGCCAATTCACATTAATTGATTCAACAAATACGAGTGTTTATTACTAGTTTACCCCACACTATTCATTGTTTCATCTCTCACAATTTTGAATTCACATTTTCACACATGGGATAATAGATGTTTTGGAAACTACTATATGCAAACTATTTTGATCTCTTGAAACCCTAAAAAAAAAAGAAGAAATATTACAATTCTGCCCCTTACAAAAATGACTATTAGGGGAAAAAATCCAAACCTTTATTCCTCGAACAAAAATAATATGTCTATCCTTTATTTTTACTATTTTAATTTACCATATAATGTCGCATGATTTATAACTTTTAAATATAATTTTTTGATTTGTGGGACCGCTAAACTAGTGGTTGTAAGTTGTCCCATATCAGAACGTAAGCGAAATAGGTCAAAATATATGATCAACATATCATTTCTCTTCCTCAAAATGCACCATTCCCTTCCCTTCCCTTCCACCCAATCAGTCAGGAAACTCTGAAACCAACTAGAGTTTGTAACCGCTCGTCACCCACCTCCCACCTCGCAAACTTGCAAGACTCTCTGTCCCTGATTCTATTCTCGAAATTTTATTTTTTATTGGCCACATTTGATAACAAATTTTGAGGATGAGATTAAATTATTAGTCTTGTGAGACTCGCTTTAATCATATTCTTTTACAAAAATTAAACTTTGAAGTAGTTGCTAATCCAAAAAAATAGAAGATTAAGAATCTCTTGAGGGATGTAATATTCCTAATCCATTCCCATATAACTACTAATCCTCATGAAATTGGGATTGGAATATTATCAATTCCATGGAATTGAAATATGTTATTATACATTAATATTATGTTAATTAGAATGACATGAATGTAATACCCAGGATTTTTATCAACTGATTTAAAATAAATGAGTTGATGGAATTAGTTGTCTCTATAGACATTTTAATGGTTCGTCGGTTTCTATACGGGTTATTATGTAATTTTAGATCCGTGGGGACACTGTTTATAATTATTATTGAAGGAATATATTTCGTAATTGTCTTCGTAACAGACTTAAGAACCATGCGGTGAGTGGTTCGGTGGATTTAGGGTTCTATATAGGCCTATTCGCACAAGTCTAGTAGTTCTCTTATTGGCGATTTTTCCAGCGGAAGAGAGAGGGAGAGAAGCGGCAGAGAGCCAGAGCAGCCAGCGGCAGAACAGAACAAAACAGGGTTCATCCGGCGATTTTCTATCTAGGGTTTCAGCCCACCTATGGTAGACTTCTTTCTCTCTAGTTATTGTTTTGTACTCCGTAGTTATTTAAACACGACATATATATATATATATATATATATATATATATATATATATATATATATGGGGTTTGGATCGTTTGAGAGTTAATTATTGGTATAGAAACTGGTTTCTCCCGGGGCTTCACCACCAGCCAATGCGTGGTTCTAGGCCTTATCACGGGCTAATGTCGCCGTAATCGCAAAACTTGAGTATATTTACATCGAAGCATTGAACTATTGAATGATGGAACTCTTGTATGAAATTATCGAATTAGCCTTTTCAACTTATTGAACATTGAAATCCTTTGAGTACTCTTAACTCTATTTTGTAGAAGATTATTTTGCTTT
>BRYE01000023.1:16287948-16292948 GCA_030159115.1 Actinidia arguta var. hypoleuca
ATCTGGGATGACTACAGAATTGTTTAGTTTTTTAACCATGAATCAGTAAAAAATCGATTAGTTGTCGGATTTACTAAAAAAATCTAGGGCAGATGGTTCTTAAAAATACGATAAAAAATCATCCGCTCAACCAAAAATACAAGTCAAAACGGGTCCAAAAGAATGAGTTTTTTATCCAAAACACAGCTAAAAAATATAGATAAAACAAAACCTAAACTTGGCGTATTTACTTGCAGATTAAGTTACTAGCAATGTCCAATTTTAAGATGTCAAAACATCAACCTTCAAACAAATTGACATCTCTATATTAGACATAGAGATGCTCCAAGACATAGGGACACAGAATAATTAAAGAAAGAATGGGGGTGTCTGAAGGCCACATGTCCGGAAATTCACAGTTTGGCCCCTATTGGGGTTGGGGAATAAGATCTTTACAAAGTCCGCCAGTAAGATTGGTTTGGTCTTCGGTCCCCATCTTTACATTATTGACATCTATGCCCTTTACTTTCTTTCTTATTAAATTGGGAGCTATTCCCTTTTCAAAATTAGTTTATCTTTACGGAAAAATGATCAATGCAATTATGATAACGAGTTTATGCCTTTTTTATTTGGATTAACTTTATCTTTAGTGATTTTAGTTTTAATTTTTTATATAATTTTTTTCCTAACTAAATTAATTTTTTGAATTCGATTTTATTTCATATTTGATTTGCAATTTTAGAGATAAAATTGGGTCCCAACCAACTATCCTAATGGCACGGGGATGAGTTTGCTATGAATTAACTATTTCTTTCATGATAATAATTTTTTTGGAGAGATTTTTTTCCCTGAAATTGATGCCCTATTCGATTTTTGTGGATGACCTTTTACCTGTGAATTAGTAGAAAATCACAATTGATTTTTGGGATTACTACAAAATTTAGATCAACTGCGTCCTGAAAAATTATCCACTCAACTAAAAAATAAGCCAAATCAAACAGACAAATTTGAGTTTTTTTAGTCAAAACACAATTAAAAAAAAAAATAGGTTGAGCATGACGTTATTAGAGTATGAAGTTGAAAAACACGTATTGAATCCCACATTATAAAATACTAGTAATTGCTTGTGTTCATGAGACACATTATGCCCCGATCACTTATTAGACATACTCGTTAGAGTTTTACAACTTAAAAAATAGATAATATATATATATATATTGCTATAAAATGGAGACTAAAATAGAAAGTATAATAATTTAATCAAAAGTATTTATGCTTCTATTATAGATATTAGGACAAAGTCCACTAAAAATCCAATAATGCCTGTTTTCACACGTTTTTAAAAGTCAAGACTCTCTTAATAACGATAGAGTATTGAACTCTGCATCCTATGCATGTGGGTCCAACCTGGACATTGACAAAATCAAATTTATTTAACTAATCGAAAGCCTAAAGCACTATTTAATTTCATTTAATAAAATAGATTAGATTCAACTTACACAAAAATCCCTGAGAATATGCCATGTTAACTGGACATGGGTTGTATTTGCATGCTTGACAGGTCTTATACCAACATGCCTGCCAGCCACAAGCATAAAAAAGGATAATGTATATTAATTTTAATTAGTGTACTGAAAAAAAATTATAAAATCACTAAAAATAAGGACAATCTTATTATTTTTATCAAAAAATTAATTATAAGAATGAATTTTGATAATAATTTCAAAAATAAGAAACGTTAATGTTATTTTAAAAACTACATAAGATATAATTGCATTTATCAAAAACTCCAGGGGAGATTACTGAAATTTATCCATTTCCCCCCTTCTAAACAGGGGACAACAAGGCATATTCGCTGTCATAGTAAGTCGCATAAGCGATGATAGTGAAAATATCACGAGTGCAGTAGCATCTCAGAGCATATGTTATGTATATTTAAAAATTAAAATATATAAAATAGTTTTAGCATTTTGTTCATTAACAATGTCGTATTCATTAATTTTCAATGTCTTAAATTATTATGAATTTAAACACTATTAGAAAAAATAATTTTTCTAATAATGTTTAGAAAGAGAAGCTTCTTAAAATCATGCAAACAATCCTCCAATTTCTGGGATTTCTCGTCTTCCAGCTTTTCACACTGAGAAAGAAGAAGACAGCATGATCACCATGAAGACGAATCTCATCTAGTTTCAGGTTGGAGAAAATGGGAAACTGGTTTAAATGCAGGTGATTCAAATAGGAGAGAGAAAGTACTGCAAAACCATGTGAGGAGAGAGAGAGAGAGAGAGAGAAGAAATGTCCGTTAGTCTCCGTTGCTTTACTCCCCATCACGCAACAGTGCAGATTCGGAACAGGAACACGTGTCCAGATCAGGAGCGCAAAAAGGTCACTACCGGGCTGTCGGATGCTTCAATTTGGGGCTTATTTGATAGTAATTCAAATCTATGAATTCGCTGTTCCATGATCCGCCTACGTGATTTGAGTAAATTGTACTATCAAAATAATACCACCAATTGTACACTAATAGATTTGAGCCGATCAATTCGAATTTCGAGCACAATGGGTCGACTAATATAATTTATACTGTTTAATTTACTAGGTTAATTAAAAAATTTATCGTTACAAACAAATCTAAGTTGATGAGACACCGATAACTTTGATTGCTTATATCTAGTCACTGTTTATATAGATATAGATAGATGGATGGATGATATCCTTAGCAAAGTGTAATAAATAATAATTTTTTTAGGCGATATTTAATAACCATTTAATTTTTATTTTTTTATTTAATTTTTAATTTTTGGTATAAACATAAATAAAGATTAATTGTGTTGTTTAAATTATAAACAATCCAAAATTACTATTATTATTTTTTTTAAATAATAAAAATGAGTTTTTATTTTGTTTACAAAATTACCGTCACCACTGCCAACCCAACCTCACTTTCACCTCCACCGCCGCCATCATATTTTTATTTTTAAATAATTTAAAAAAATATGAACATAAATATATTTTTAGTTTCTATTTTATAAATAAATAAATAAACATAAACATAAATATAAAACAACTACAAAAAAAATAAAAAAATAAAAATATTACCAAATATACTCTTGGTATCTGCAATCAATGACCAACTCACTGACTGAGCCAATAATGTAAGATAGAGCTGCATTTCTAATCAGACCATATATTTATTTTTGACACAATCAACACTAAGATTAAAAAATCTATGATGAAGCACATAAATTTATAGAATAATTTGAAAATTCATCTCTTGTGTTTCTAAAATATTAAACTTTCAATTGCTCAGCGATTTTCATTTTTGAAAATTTCACATCATAGCATCATTATAAATTCTATTAAAGACATGCACTCATTCGAGAAAGTTATGAATGAGGCCATTTTGATTTTTTTTTTGGTCCTATTTACTTGAAAGCTGTTGTTATTTTGGTAAATTTATCATATTAAAAAATTATAATTAAAGAAAAAAGAAGTAAAAATCATTATCCTCTTATTAATAAACCTTTTTTATGGTCTAAAAACACATAAAATGTCATTTAAAATGGAAAATAAAAATTTGTCTAAAAAAGTTTGAGAATAGGAAAGTGGGAAATCTTGTAGGGATATGGGACAAATCGTTGTGGATTTGGAAAAACTGATTCTTGTAGAGGAAGAAACAAATCTTGACTCATCAGAAGCAAAAAAGGAAACAAATCTTGTAATGATATGGGACAAATCGTTGTGGATTCGAAAAAAAACTGATTCTTGATTCATCAGAAACAAATCTTGATTGGAGCGCAACCCCTTGATTTATAGAGAGGGGCTTGCAGTTATTGGCCTCCTGTCTTCTTGTTCATATTCTCTCTCTCTCTCTCTCTCTCTCTCTCTCTCTCTCTCTCTCGATTCATCAGAAACAAATCTTGATTGGAGCGCAGCCCCCTTGATTTATAGAGAGAGGGGATTGCAGTTATTGGAAACCATCTCGCATCAGTCTTTTGGGAAACAACCCATCAATATTTTCCGTAGCTCAACACGATGACCCACCTATTCAAGAAATTGACCCCTTCTGAGCCCTCAATTCGCATTATCGGTTTCTTCATCCTCTGCTTCTTTTACTTGGATTACGGAGCTGTAACCAGAAGGTGATGATTCGTCGGCGTAGGTCTGTTTATACACATGTATGTATATATTTATATACACACAAATAAATATATAGGTCCATATAGGTGTGATCGTTCGTCTATCTGTTTCCGATAGATATGATTCTTTATGCATATGGTGGTTGTGGATATCTATACTTCTAAATTTGTTGGGGTTTAGAAGATCAGAAAAAAAATATATATATATATATATATATATATATATATATATATATATATATATATATATATATATATATTACTATTACTACTACATTCGCTCAAGATAAGAATCAAATTGTTAGCTCTAAGAAACTTGGATCAACCCTCTTTTGGTAAGTGAGAGTATTATTAAAGAAACAAGTACAGATTCAAGAAGGGCATACCCTTCTAATCACAAACATCAAGACCAAAGGGAATTCTCATCGATCTTTATCATTTGGTTAACATATATTCTCATACTATATATGTTATGCAATTGCTTGAACTATGGACAATTATCAACCCGTCATTACATTTGTTTGGCGTCCAATGAATCAACCACTCACAAAAGTTAGCCATCCAAGAATTAGGTTTTTTGGATTGGGCTTGAAGTGTATTTGTAGTGCTATTTTTAAGGTTAATCTTTAGACACTGCATCATTCTCTTTTGGGGGTGTTAACTGCTCAGTAGCTATTTTGGTGCACACAACCAGTTTTTTAGGATATCTTTGTGAGTTATTTCCAGCCTTTAAGGTTTCTGGAAAGTTTCCTCTAGAGTTTTGTTTCTTGGCTATTTCAGTGTGTAACACTCGGACATTTAACTGGACATTGCTTGTTCAGTTTATCGTGGATATAGCTTGTTAATTCACCTTGGTCTTGGTTTTTGGTTGGATACTAT
>BRYE01000023.1:16307948-16310448 GCA_030159115.1 Actinidia arguta var. hypoleuca
TATTAACTCTTTCCTTTTCCTCCACCGAATCTTTGGTGTCTCAAATCTGATGAGTTGCCGTTATATAATCATAAATTATCACTCGAGTCCAGAACGCCGCGTGGTTGTGTAATCGACCAGTGATACTCTGTCATGTGCCCCACCTTGATCGTCTTCTCCCAATAGGCACCAAGCGGAACACTACCTGCCGGACATACAGCCACGTTCTGTTCCAGCCCTACCAGATAATGGATTCTTAGTAAGGTTTACCCAACTTGCTTCTAGAGCTGGGAATTGTTTTCTTTGTCGGATTTAAAAAATGGGAGATGAGCCGCCAGAGTTCAATAGGAACAGTGACTGCTATTAATCTCTCATGGCTTCACTGTTTTCCTTCCTGTATTGCTGTTGAATTAGCACTAGTTTTGTGTGTTTTTCTTGGATTTTTGTTTTTGAGCATTGCAGACTGTTACAGTAAATGATTCCCTGGTGATTAAACTTTCATTCTTCAGTAACTTCCAGTTTGTCGCATTTTAGTTTCGTTTTCATGATAACTAAAATAACTAGTGTTTTAGACAGATCTGTGCTTGTATGATTTATTTTGAGTAACTATTAGATTTTCATTGACAACTCTCTTCATGAAGCTTTTTAGTTTCATCCAGTTTGAAGTCTTTCTTGGTACATACCTGCATGGGTTCATGTTGTGAACCTTGTTTTTGATTTTTGTTTGTAGTCCAATTCTCGAGGAAAATGTGTGTATGACAGTAAAACCGACCACCCTTCTCTTTGGGGAGAGAAACAAATGAAAACAAAAAATTGAGCGGTTATGAATTATGATAAGCTGAATTGCCAGCAACATGCGGACAAGTTTGTCGCTTGGGTTTTAAAACTTGTGCATTGTTTTTTATTTGATCCTTTCCTAGTATATTGCGGAAAATGACTCTTTTAAGTTTTTGATTGGTTGGAATTTCGTACTGCTTGGAGGGTGTTTTTGTTCTTTGTGTGCAGGCGAGGTTCATATTCAGAGATCATGTTGCAAATCTAGCAGCAGCAGCATTAGAAGGAATGGAAGATCAAGCATTTGAACCCTTGCCCAGCAGAAAATGTGATCGCTTAGGGACCAGCCCCTAAGCGATGGCTTATGTGGAAACTGAGCACGTGTATTAGAAATGCCGATGAAAATGATATACTCGACGCGATTACTAGTTTGTGCAGCAAAAATAAACGGAAAGCACATGGGAAAAGGAGAAATATTCTTCGTTTTTCATTTGTTTTTGGTTTGGTTGTAAGTAGACGAAGTAAAGATGTGGATTATTTTTGGTGGTGTTTGGTTGTAGATGGAGGACTAATTTTTGTTTTGGTGTGGGCAGTGAACCGGAGTGGCATGTGGGGCAAGGAGGGGGGTCGTAGGGTGGCTGTGTGTTGCAAGATGGTGGTGGCGGCAGGTGGGTGGGTGTAGAAAGGTTTAAAATGGTAATTTGGAGAATAAGGGAGCATGAAAGGACAAAAGATTTTTTTTCAAACATTTATGGATCAAGTATTACATTAGTTTTTTTTTTTTTTTAAAGCGGGTTAAATTAATTTATTTTTTATTAAAGATAAAAAATAAATTATTTTTACATGATTTTTTAAAAGTAAAAATGGTATATTTTATCTTTAGTAAATTTTTTTTTTAAATTAAATAGAAACTTTTATATTTCTGAACTCCTCTCGAGAGGAATTATAAAATTATAAAATATTAATTAAATGGTTAATTTTTTTAATTAAATATAAGAAAATTAAAATCAAATAGGTCCTATAAATTCAAAAAACCAGCCCAAACAGGGCCTTAATTAGGCTGCTACCAACATTTGATTCACTTCACATGAGCAGGCAAGTCCTGAAGAGTTCATATAATCAATGTGGAGCAGACAGGGAGAACTCATTTGGCACGCCCACAGATTATACGGGGCCCGGGTCAGTCAATGCATGGTACCAACTACCAATGCCTCAAAGATGGTTTTGGAAACATCCAAAACCATGGGCCACACATGGTTTTTTCTTTCTTTAAACTCTTTTGCCCCTTTCTATATTAACCCATTTCTACAGGCCAGTCCGCACGGAGGAGATGATAAAAAAAAAAAAAAAAAAGTTTGCAAATCAGTGAAATGGGATTTTGAAATCACCATGTTGGAACTTGGGAGGCAAGAAAATTGGTAAGAAAGCTGCATCTAAAATGGAGTTGGAGGTACTTCTTTTATATTCTCTGCTTGAATGTTAATGCTATTTAGTAGTATAGTTGATAGTGACGCTATTTGGTAGTGATATATTTATGTTCTTCTTTAGATCTACATTAGGGTTTAGATCCATAGTCTACAAAGGGTTTTTATCTTTAGATCTGCATTAGGGTTTAGATTCATGTTTCTAGATGTTTGCTTAATGACAGCTAGTTATTATATCTTTCTGTCATTTGGGGACTAGATTAGAACGAGGTAAGTGCTTTAACCCTTGATGGTAGAGAGCTCTCAAATCAATGGAACCAAAA
>BRYE01000023.1:16342948-16345448 GCA_030159115.1 Actinidia arguta var. hypoleuca
ACCGATCTTTCTCATTGTTCTTATCTCGCAGGTATGACTATCAGACAAACGTCGGTGATAATCCCCAACCCCCCCAGTTTTCTTGAGATTTTTTGCTGTTTTGCTGTTTTGATTTTTAAGATTTTGTTTTTTAGTGTGTGTTTTTACTGCATAACAATAAATTTATATTTTTTTTGTTCAAAATAATCTGAAAATATAAAGAAATTCAAGTTTAGTAAAAATTCTATTGTGGATAAAAACAATTGATATTTTTTCAAACAATATAATTTTTTTTGGTCATTAGTGATATATTTTTTTTAAAATTATTAAATAAAAAACTTTATATCTTAAGGCTCCTCTAATTAAGAATAACTGGTACGATAAAAAAATTATTAAAAACAAAAATAAAATAAAAAGCAAAAAACTAAAAAATTTAAACCCAATATTGGGCCGATAAAAGTTATACTTATAACTTTATTTTTAATTTAAATAATTGGAACCTTATAGTCTCAATCTTGTCCAATGTAGTCAAGGTCAATACCTGTTAAGAATATGTAGGGAAAGCAATCACATAAAATTCTCATGACTATTTTTAGAGAGTAATTTTATCATTATTGGTTCACGTAGTTTGATTTCCTAAAATAGCCATTCAAGTCTCGCGTGCTATTGTTTTGTCCAATTAAACAGGTATTATCGGAGAACTATATTGAAACTTGATTGAAAAAACATGGGTTTAATTGTTCAGATTGAAATTAGAAGGACTAAAGTAAAGTATTGGTTAAACTATAGGATCAATAGTGATAGTAACCTAACTAAAGTCACGTCACATAGTCAATTCTCAACTAAGCTGGTGGAGATTGGAATTGTTTTGGTTAGAGAGTGGCAGAAGCCTGGAGCAGTTTTTTTGGCTCTTTCCAGAACAAACGTACAACTTTCACAGCTGCTTGTACGTTATGGCAAGTGACACTTGTTCTTCGAGAGCTATTTTCTCGGTTTGTCCCCTTGCTTAACATAATAAACATGAGATTGAATTATATACCCCACATTGTAATTAAAGAATACGGTTTTTGCAAATAATCACCCTTGCCCGAAGATGGGTGTATTTGGATTCTCAAGTTATTATAATTTCGTAATGTCTATTATATGAGTTTATTATTGATCTATTTTTATCATTTAAATTGTTCATTTTATAAAGTTCGTTAAACACATAACTTATGCAACAAAATCAAGTCCAGTCGATCAGATCAGTTCGCTTAATAAACAAATTAAGTTTAAATATAATTTTAAAATTCGTTAATCTTTTAAACTAATGTTGAACAATTGATAAACTTATAATATTTAAAAAATTCAAGTTACTCAACATAAACCTATAATCGGCTCGATTGAATCTCTTTCGTTATCAATTTATATGATAAACAAACTTAAATAATATACTATTGGGTTTGTTCGGTTATATTGTTTGCTTTTGAAAAATAAACTTTTTGGACATCCCAATTCTTTGACAATATAGAAAGTCCTTAACTTTCTCATAGTAAGAGACATGTCCATTCAAAATATAAAGAGAGAATGTATACGCTCTTTATTAGGCATAATAACGGTGCTTGATATTATTAATTTATTGTTGTAATTTATTATTTAAAAGCAGAAATTTAGCTTTAAAAGTAAGTTTTGAATAATTAGTTATTTTTAAAAAAATTTAAATTATTTTTTTTCCATAAGCCTAAACAACTAGAAAAATATTTAATTTTCATGCCAATTTTGTATTAATCCAAAATGATTTAGGGAGGTCTAAAAAATATATATATATATTTTTTATTATTTAAAAAAAAATGCAACCCTTAGAACTGGAATAAACTTGGTCCATGTTGCCAAGCCCAATTTCGAGGCCCAACGAGGATGGTCAAATGGCCTGCCATTCGGGCCTAGCCCGTTTGGGTTGTAGAGCTTGAGGCCCAACCTAGATCCAAAGAAGATGACACGATGGCCCACCATTCGGGCTTAACCCGTTTGGTTAGGGTAGTTTTTTTTGAGCTCATTTAGTTGTTTGTTGTCACTTTTTTAATTCCTAAGTTCCATATTGGGTTAGTTTTTTTTTGAGTTTTTTATCTGTTTTGTTTTTTGAGCTTTTTATTTTTATTAAATTCTTTTAGCTTTTAATTAATATTTCATACGTTTACGATTTCTCTTGACGTGATCAATTTGAAAATATAAATATATTCATTTGATGTGGAAAAAAAATCACCCGAGACTCAAAAAATTATTTTTACTTGACAAATTACTAATTTTTTCATCTTTAATAGATTTTAAAAAAATAAATATTTTTTATATTTTCAGATTTATCTTATCAACATGAACATGAAAAGTATAAAATCTTGATCAACGGTGAAAAAAAGAAGAAGAATAAACCTGAAAAATTAAAATAAAAAAAGATGACTATGAACTCATGCCTCGATATGACTATTTTTATGGAAAGATATGTGGGATTTAATACTATTGTATCATACATATTTTGAAGTGGGAG
>BRYE01000023.1:16385448-16387948 GCA_030159115.1 Actinidia arguta var. hypoleuca
AATTAAAGAAAAATGGGGTACGACTGAATTTGGGAGACTATTGATCGAGTGGCTTACGGGCGGATTTTGGGTTCTGACTATATTTATAATAAAATATCTTATAATAATGGTAACAAAAAATTATAGTAAAACTAATACGATTCTTAAAAATAAATTTAACCTACTATTTAAGTTGTTATTATTAGTTATTAATTAGTTTAAAAGCCTAAATTAAAAATTAGGATCCACACCCCAAATAGGAGGTATGTATTGGAGCGTCTCCCACTAAAAATTACTTGTAAGCAAAATGAAACCCTAGAAGCAAAGTTTATAGTACATACCGTGGTATCATAAAAATATTATGATCGGTATGGTGGATGTTATGGAAATTGTGTACGTTAGAAATAGTAAAAAATAATGTGTTAAGCATATAAATGTTATAACATTTTATTATAAATAAAATTTATAATTTTTTTTATTATGATCATTTATGATAATATTATATACACAATTTTTATAAATGTGTAATTTAACCAACCGCTCTCAAACCTAGATCCTTTCATCTCATGCCTGTCCCTTTTTCTCTTCATGCATAGGACCACTCCTATGACTTTTCTTTCTTTCTTTTTTTTTTGGAAGGTCCATATTTCTATAACTTTTTTCTTTGATGCTACTTTAATGGCCACTTTAGCCCCAACTTGCTCTTCCCACAATGTGTGTGTGTGTGTCCTTTAATTTTTCTTGGATCTTGTGGCAAGTTGTCCCTGCATATCCAGTCTCTGTACACTGTTCATCATCTTCTTCTTCTTCTTCTTCTTCTTCTTCTTCTTCTTTCCTTTTTGTTTCAGACAACTTCAACCTTTTTCCATGCTTGGTCTGCTACCTAGGCTTATAAATGTAAGTACTACACTTGGATTAGGGTTTTCTTCTAGGGTTTCAAATATTTTTGACACACAGAGAGACTGGAGTTGCTAACTTTAAACCAGACAAGAGATCCTGTTTGAATCTGAAGGGACAAACCAATTTGGATTTTCTTAATTGATTCCTAGTGTCGGTTAAGGTTTTAAGGTAGTTGAAGATAAGACCACTCATGTCTACCATTTAGATAGGGTAGATGAGAGTTGGTTTGATGTGTGTGTGTGTGTGTGTGTGTGTGTGTGTGTGTGAGAGAGAGAGAGAGAGAGAGAAAGATGGAAATAGGAAAAAAATAAAATAAAATAATTTTTTTAGGTGTTTGTTTAGAAAGGAGTAGTGAAAAAAAGCAAGAAAATAAATATTCCTGCCTGTATAATTCACATATGCAAGTAAATTAAACTTGGCTTTCTTTTTTCAGCAAAACACTGAAAACTGTAATTTCAAATTTAACCCTCTCTTTCTATAAATTATTCCTGAGCAAGTTATTTTTGTTTAGAACGAGTAAGGTGAATTATTAAAGGTAAATACAATTTCTTTCTCTCTTTTTTTCTTTATGCTGAGTTTCATTGTTGGCTTAATGGCCGAGGCTCTCTTTTAATTCAAATACCTGGGTTTGAGTAATATTACCGCTACAAGTTGCAGCTTTCCTCCTTTATTTTTCTCTGATCGATTGTAACAAAAACAAGAAAATAAATAACTGTGGAAATTTTTTATTAATGATCTCAAAGCAATGAAGGTCTATGATATGTACAAAACCTAAAACCAGTAAATAATTAAATAAATAAATCATAGCTTTGAGAAGTACTGGTCACTTACCCTCTATAGCAGGTATATATCTTTAGGGTACAAGGGAGCAAAACCCACATAGGGAGAGACCCATTTTCACTTTCTCAAGAAAAGGAAAAAACAAAGCCTCTTTAATTATTTTCCTACAAGTACTGCACCTTTGATCAGTACTTCAACTATATTTTTGCCAATTTAAACTAGTCATGATAGAGGTTGTAAGTTGATTTTTTCTTTCTTTCCGATAATTGTCAAGTTCAATTGATTCGAGATAAACTAATTTGGTGACTCTGAATTAGCTAACGGCAAAATAAACTTCCAGTGGCCCTGAGAACTTCAACTGACAACCCTTGTTTTTACTCATTTAGCAAGCTTTTGAGCTCAGGTGAGCTTTGATTGCTAGTTAGCCAGGTACTGGGAAAAAAAATACTAAAAATCTTCTGATATAAGAAAAGCTGAAGGGGGAAAGTTTCGCTTGTCTTGATCTTTCTATTAGGATGTACATTATTGTCTCTTGATTTGCATCATCCTGTAGAAATTAAAATGTACACGTAGGGTAATAGAGCCAATAACCCTAATTAAGTTTTTCTTGATATTTGGAGTCCCAAGTTCTTGAATATGGCATATGAAGTGCCAAGAGAGTATTCCTAAATTGTTACATTGAATGCAACCACGAATTGGATGAATTACAATACTATATTGGTATGAATCATAAGGTGCAATATAATCTTTTAGACGGACTATCATTGTTGTTAATTTCCACTTCTTGATTAGAACAATTTTGGCGAATGGCCAAAAAGCGGAAGCCTCGTTTGACTCGCGC
>BRYE01000023.1:16397948-16400448 GCA_030159115.1 Actinidia arguta var. hypoleuca
TTTTTTAGTGAGATTATTTTATCGTTTGATTATAAATTTTTATTTTTGGGTCTTTTTGTTGATGGGAGAAATTTGAAAATATAATTTTTTAATTCAAATTTAGGGGGGAAAATCAACTAAAGACGAATTAGCAAATTTATTGAGCAATTTTTTTCTCAAATTAGGTAAAAATTGTTACGTTTTCAGATTCCTCTCGTTAAAAAAAATTATTTAAATGATTAAAATAGTTCATTAAAGATAAAAAAAAAAACTACAAAATCAAAGTAATTCAAAAATTTTAAATGAATAAATAAATAAGACCTAAATCGGAGGACGATAAAATACAGCACAGGATATCATGTGGACAAATTTTATTTTGCCACATGAGAGATAAAGCAAACAAATCTTGTTTCTCGCTAACCCAACAATGTGGTCCCTGCCCTTGCTATGGTTTTTTTTTTTTAGTTTTTTAGTTTTTGGGTTTCGAGTTTTTAAATCTTTAGTGAATTTTTTTTACTATTTAATTTTTATATTTTTTTGATTTCTCTTAATGAGAGGAATCCAAAAATTTAATTTTTTTATCTAATTCGAAAAAACGTTCACCAAATACTGAAAAAAAAAATATATTTTTTTGTCTTTAACAGTTTTTTTTTCCGAATTAAATAATTTTTTTTATATTTTTTGACTCTAATTTTTTATCAAACGGCAAAAAAATATCATTAAAGACAAAGAACTCAAAAATCAAAAAAAGTTATACCCCAAAGTGTAAATTTAAAAAATATTTATTATGAAGCCCATCCCGTTTATTAAAGTTCAGTCCAATACTGAGCCTTAGACAAAATCGGGTTGGTCCGGTCCGGGCTGGGCTGGGTGGGCCACTGGCCGATACCCAATGTCTCATGAGCAGGAATGAATATCTGGCCTTGTATGGCCCCGTTTCTATCAAAATATTTTAAGATTTCCAAAAAACTCTGGAAAAAATAGAAATTGTAGCTTAAAAAATCTCACTGTTTTTTGTCTGAAAAATCTATCAAAATTGATTGTATAAATTTTTTCTATCAATTTTTATTATAAATATAAATTTATATTTTTTATTAATAAAATTAATGGGTGAAAATAATTTCCAAAACAGAAAAATGTACAGTTGGAAATTATTTTCCCCTGATAATGACTACCTCTATTTTAGTTGGGCTTGACAAGAAAGAAGGAGGCCTGGCCCAATACTCACCAATTTGGTACAAGAATCAATCCACACCTTATGCCTTGTTTGGGATAAGTTTTTTTAATGATTTTTTTGTTAAAAAATTCTAAGATTTTTTGGGATGTGTTATGGGTAAGTTTATGTGACTGTATAGGAGTTTATTTGAGGTAATTTTTTTTTATCTAAGTTTATATTCTTAAACAAAAAATGAAAGAATTTAATTTTTTTAGTAAATCCAAACAGAGCTTAACTCTGATGAAAAGTGTGCATGTCACCCATACGGGCCATACATATACTTGCACAAAATAACAACTAATTTCAAATTTAAGATTAATTTATCTAAAAAAAAATTTCACTTTTTCTTTTATTTTCATATTTTATTTATGAGTGAAAACTCGATTTTTTTGTTTAAAATATTGCGTAATGATGTCTGCAAACCCTTTTTCTCTAATTTGCATTTTTTAATTATGTAAAATTACCTAAATACCACATAGTTATACTTTTTAAATTACTTTTGTTTAAATGTTTTAACTATGAAGAAGAATATTAGTGTAATTTTACCTAATAAAGACAAAAGAAAAGTGCAATCAGATAAAACAAGAGTATTATGAAAGTTATGTTTTTTGGTGTTTGCCCCTTAAAAGAGTAAACATCGTGCTTACCTCTAACAACGATGTAGTTTTGATCAAAATATAGTTAAAATCTCTTTTATATATAGTTCACAATCGTATACGGATAAGTATGTATAATATTTTCAACAAAATATAAATATCTCTTTGGTTATAATTTTTAAAATTGAATTTTAAAATTCGATTTTAATTTTTTTAATATAAAGTACACATCACTTTTATATTTTATTCATTTTGAGTAAAAAAAAGTTTCAAGAAGTCAAAAACATGTTTTAAATATTTTCACAAAAATGTATGTTATTTACCAAAAATTTGTCAGAACTTGTGTTTGTGTGTTTAACAAATTTTCGAAAAACATGCACTTTAAAAAAAAAATATTAAAAATATTTTTTTAAATTCTCAAAATCTATTTTCATTCAAAGTGAATAAAATATAAAAGCGATACATATTTTATATTTAAAAAATTAAAATTAATTTCAATTTTTTTAGCCAATGAGGTCTTATATTTTGACCAAAATATTATATTATATAATTATTATCTGTATACAATCGTCACCGACATATAAGAGTTTTCAAGTTTTAATAATCAAATTAAATTATCCAAAATATAATCTTATTATTAATATTTCGGCTTCTATTTCTCTCTCTCTAATCTTACTTTTCAACAATACGAACACAAATTTCCGTATCT
>BRYE01000023.1:16417948-16422948 GCA_030159115.1 Actinidia arguta var. hypoleuca
TTTAAAAACCGTCAATATATATATATAATTTTTTTTTGAAAACTATTACTATGTAAAGCTAATTATGATACTAGGAACCAAACAGAATCTTACAAAATGTGTGTATAAATTCTTCACATATTTTAATACATTTTTATAGATATTTATATATTTTTTAAACTTATTAATATTTTTTTTTCCATTAATTGATGGTTAGCATTTTACTTATCCTTCACCACTACACACAATTACACATACATGTACAAACATACATACATAGGTTCCGTTTAGTAATATTTAAAAGTTAATTTTTTTTTTAATTTATTATCAAAAAAGTTAAGATTTTTTTTTTTTTTAACTTTACTTTAGATAAAAATAAACAAATAAACAAAAATAAAAAAGTAAAAAAATAAATTCTATCTGATTTTTTTACTTATTTTAAATAAAAAAATCAATTATAAAATTTAAATAAGCTGATTCTAAACGAACCATAAGAGTCTATGAGTTGATGATGTATGTTCTCCCGGCCAACCCGACACGTCCGTTTCTTCTCGGACAACTTGTACCTCACACTCATGGCCTGACGTGTGAGAATCAAATATAATTCCGACACGTGTCTTTCTGTTGGGATATATCAACACGTGTCGCTTTTTCTGTCCTCAGCCACCTGACACAGCCTTACTGATAGAAAGAGTGCCCCCACTTTATCTTTTCCCAGTTTCCGTTTCGGGTCCCACACTCCTAACCCCTAATCCGGGGTTCGGTTCATGTATTGCTTTCCCCAAAACTCATCTATTGATTTACACACACACACACACACACACACACACACATATATATAAGTATAAGCAAACTTGGCTCTTTTTGAGCAACTAATTGAAGTACAAATGTCACGAACCAACTCATTTATATACATGAGTTCATATTTCTCACAAGTATTATCGTGATCAGCTGGTAAGAATCACTCATTAAGATATATTACTCAATTAATTTAGAATTTTTTTTTTCATTCAAAATGATGCTACTTAGATTGCAACTATATATATATACTTACTAAGATCTATCACTCAACTAATTTAGAATTTTTTTTCCATTCAAAATTATGCTACTTGATTGCAACTATATATATATATATATATATATATATATATATATATATAAAAGCTTAATAAACTAATCAAAACTACATGTATATAAAAACAATATCATTACATCATTTCTTTATATAAATATTTACATTTTCAGTTATAGCTACAATGTCCGGCACAATCGTCAACAAAACTATATAATTTAAAAGAATTAACATTCTTACGTTAAATACATGGCATAGGTCAACAATTTAAAAGAACTAACATTCTTATGTTAACTTTCAGTTGCGCTACACCTCATTCTCATTACCTGAAATTGTTAAGTATAACTACGTCTTAAGTACTAGGTTAGTGTGAGTCAAGTTATATAATACTAACAAGTGCTCGTGAAATTGTAAAATATCAGTTCATTTTCAACATGAAATAATTTTACTTTGTCAATCTTTTTTCATTTTAATCATTGGCTTATCTAGACCCATTTACCTTGATTTTGTATCAAGAATTCAAAATAATATTGGATTAATTCTTGCGACACATACATCCATTCAACGATCACCATTCATTAGAGAATGATCCCAATATAATATATGCCTATGATCTCACTCTTATTACATCACTTCTCGTTATATTCTTTTTTCCTAGTGGTCGAGACACCGTTCGAACCATGTGTCGTCTAAAACATACTTTTTTAAAGCACTTATTTTTCATATTTCATGGCACATTTAAAAAGTAGCATGCAATTAATCATAAAACATCATCATGCTTAATCAATAAAAACATACATATTTTCATCGCAAAATTTTTACTTTTAAGTAAGTAAAATATAACAAGACTCACCTTAAATTTATATCACGTTCTTTCTTTTTGTGTTTGCTCGTAAGTTAAGGTAAGGGTTTCTCGGGTTCTAGTCATATAATTAACAATTCTGAATTTAGTATTTTTTCTTTAATTGTCATTTCATTTACCTTATTTGTCTAATTGAATTACTGTTTAGTGTACTTAATCTATTAGTAGTAAGTGTGTATAAGGTATCGGGAGTGACTCAAGTATTAGACAAATCAATTAGGTTTCAAATTTATAAAAATTCTTGAGGCTCAACTGGTCGAGAAAAAGTTAGATCGATCCAGGATAAAACAGTAGGTTCACCGAAAAAGGTGGACCGATCAGGGAAAAGTTGGACCAGTTCAGGACAAGACAAAATATTAAATTTTTTTTTGTTTGAATTTCAAGCCTGATTTGAGCCACTAAACCTCTAAATCAAGAAAAACACTTAAAGTAAAAGTTATAGGTATTTGAAATAATTTTCATACGCAACTCAAATCAAGTAAAATAGTTGTCGTATAAGGGACTTCCGTCTAAAATACTAACTGCTAATCCAGTGAGCAAAATAGGATATCAACATATTCGAAATTTGATTCTAGAAAGATGTTCAAATGATAAAATTTTGGGATATTTTAAAAGTTTAATTATACTAGACGTGATTTTCAATAATAGATTTAAAATAGAAGAATTTATAAAAAAAAAATAGGGAGAAATTAAATTTACCTAAGTAGGAAACAAATTCAGTTTTTCGGTGTTGAATTCTACGTTGTTGTTTTTTTCTCTCTCCTTTATCTTTCTTTCCTTCTTTTCCCCGAGCTTGCCTCTCTTTCTCTATCTTTATCTTTCTATTTCTTTCTCTCCCTTTCTCCTTTCTTTTCCTCTTTCTTTCTTTTTTTTCTCTCCCTTTCTCCTTTCTTTCCCTCTTTTTTTTCTTTTTCTTGCTTTTTTTCCTTCCTTCTCTCCTTTCTGCATGTAAGTTCCCAGCAAATTTTGCGTGTGTTTTGTGGACTTTGGGGTCATGGTTAGTTAGTTATGGGGTGAGTCACCCAAACTATTGATGGCTTGTGGTGATTTATGGTGGTGAGTCACATTACCATATGACCCTTATAGTGTCACATGGTTCCGTCCTAATCGCTCGACACGTGTTTTATTTTCTGTTCAGTTTATCAAAAAATCTTATTCAGATATAATTTTTGTTATACTAAAAATTAAAAAAAAAACTAAATGGCTATCTATGTATTTACCTATTTACTTTTACTATAATAAAATAAAATTTATTTACGGGTCAGGGTATTACAACAAAGGACATGAGTTTTCTAAAATTCACACTTTCAAATTTACAATATGCATTTTAAAATTTTATATTTTTATATTTTTTTTTTAATGGGAGGAGTTTAAAATTTTTAAATTTTTTATTTAATTTGAATTGTTTTTTACTAAAGACTTGTCTTTTCTTTAGTATTTTTTTTTTTAAAATTAGATGAATTTTTTTATATTTTTAGACTCATTTCATAAAAAAATCAAAAAAGTATAAATTTTTTATCAAACAATAAATAAAAGAGAAAAACTTGAAAAATAAAGATTATTATAAAAACTTACTCCAAACGGGGCCTATAATAATTTTTCTTGTAGGGATGGTTGAAAATATCATTTATGGAATGACTGACTCTCATTTGTTCTAACAATGGTGATGGGATACTTTAAAAATTATCGAATAAATTACTCCATAAATATATGAGATATGGATATCATGCTATCTTTATTCAAAATAAGGTTAAGATATGTGTGTGTATTTTTCAAAGCTTCAAAATAAGATTAAGATATGTGAACGTGTTTTTTCAAATCTTCTTAAGGGTAGCATTTAGATTCTAGTACTTCAAAATTTGTGTCATTTGTTGGGTATTAGCTTCTACGTCTAATTTTTGAAGGAAAAAAAAGACCTAAAACTTTCTAAAAGTTAATTATAAGAAGCTACCATCAATTAATAAGTAAATAGGAAACCAAAAACAATAATCCTATGATAGTTATATTTGTATATCATATTTACGTTTCGTTTGGTCTAGATTTTTTAGTCGTATTTTGATTAAAAAATTTTTTTTTTTTGGGCCTAATAGACCTTTTTTTTTTTATTGTGCGAATAATTTTTTAACTTGATTTTTCAGAGTCCGTTTAGCCTAGAGTTTTTAGTAAATTCAACCATCATTAGTGATGTTTTACTAATTCATGCTAAAAAAACTATATGATTTGCCTAGCCATCCCCCCCCCAAAAAAAAATTATCTCACTTTTTATATTTTAGTTAAAAGTAAAAAAAAAAAATATTTTTTTAGTCAGGCCAAACATGGCCTTAGTTGTGATATAATGAGATACTTTTAACAATCTAATTATATGAGTTATGTACCACGTCGTATAGTATTTGAATGTAGAACGCAAATGTTATAAATAATTTATTGTTATGCTATTTGTTTTACTTAAAAATAAAATATAAGTAACGGTTCGATAAAATTGAAAACCAAAAGTCAAATAGTTAACTTATAGGCCCCAAATGAGAATCAGACCGTAATTTCAGTTCAATCCCGATTTTTAACTTATTAAAATATTCATTTATTCTAATTTGTTCGTCCACTTTTCCTCTATTGATAATTGACAAATAAATTGAAACAAAATAATAAATATTTTAGCATTTAAATATCAAAGTTAAACATCCAAAAAATAAATATTAAACCTAACGTCCAAATCTCAAAATCATCAAATTGCCAAAGCCAAAGAGCAAAAAAAAATGATATATTTAAAACTTGCCCTTCTTTTTTAGATGGGAATTAAAATACACATACATTATATAAATAATGTAATTAACTGTTTTAAAGTTTGTTAACAAGTTACTAGTCAGTAAAATCTTAGGAGCTATTTGGTTACCTTGTTAATTTTCTGTATTTTAATATAAAACACAGTGAACACATTTTCATTTTAATTAGAATTTTTTGAAAAAAATATTAAAACATATTTGGTACTAGCATATATTTCAAAATTTTGAAAACAAGTAAGAGGGTTTTGAAAAACAAAAAACCGTTGTTCGGGTTTTTTATTTTTTATTTTTTTTAAGGTTTTAATTT
>BRYE01000023.1:16432948-16435448 GCA_030159115.1 Actinidia arguta var. hypoleuca
CATCAAACCGAATGTTATTGGAACTACTAGTAAATCCGCAGCAGAAAAATCTGGTACGCGCCCATAAAATTAGCTTTGGGGGCCACATGGGAACTAACAACGCCTAAACGCGTGTAAACACAAGACTTCTATTCATTCTATAAAACCCATAACCCAAAAGAAGAGAGGAAGAGGGAGAGAGGGAGAGGGAGGAGAGGGAGAGGGAAGGGGTACCAACACAATGGTTTCATTCAGTAAGCACTAACCACAAACTCACATTCTTTGATTGATTGATTCTTTTATTTTCTTTTGATGTATATTCTCGTATGTGTGACTATGTGAGTGTGTGTATATTTGATTCATGGTGGTTTCTTTATGTAACATTTTTTTTGTAATTGTTTTTCCTTTCTGGGTTTTGCTTTTGAAACCCTATTTCTCATATTTGGTGGTTTGATTTGAGTGCTGACATTTTCTCTATTTTGAGTTGTTTTGGGAAGTATTGACTAATATTGGGTTATGTAATTGGGGCTAAGATCTTATTTACTAGGGTATGGATTGTTGTGATTGGTTTACTAGAAATGTAACTAAGGGGATGAATGAGCATTTGTTGGAAATTGCTTTGAAGTTGTATGAGGTTAGTTTGGAGAATTTGTTTTGGCAAATTGTATCTTTCTTTATTGATTTTAGAAACTTTATGTGTATGCGTTAAGTGGGAACTATACATGGATGTGGAAAAGCTTTTGTAGATAAGAATGCACTTTTGTTTTTAGCAACTTCATTTGTTTGCATTAATTAATTGCACGAGGGAAACGTTTTTTAGATAAGAAGGTTGTATGGGTCAGAATCAGCACCTTTATATTTGCATATATCTGCATTCACTGTGATTAATAACAATAAGATTGAACAAGTTTTATGTGCAAATGTTTGTCACTTTTGATGATTTGAATCTACGATTGCCATATAAAGACTCAACATGGCTCTACTATAGCGAATTTACAAGAAATGATAACATATAATGACCTCAAATACTTTGCATAAGACATTTTTCAGTTGGCGATAGCGTGTCCATTCTGATTTCAATTTTTTTTATTGAAGTCTTTTAGTTAAACTTTGAAAAGCTTTATTGATTTAAGTTGAGTGTTGATTCTGTTGAATTTAATTTTGAACAACAAGGGATCTGAAGTTTAATGTTTTTTGTGTCGGTCACTAGTGTGGTTAGTGGTCAGTTTTTTTGATTTCAAAGGCTGAATCTCCATTTCTTGGAAGTGATGAACAATTTTGCAGTGCATCAGTCTTATAGAGAATTATGATCAACTAAACAGGCGATTAACAAATGCAATCCCAAGGCATGCCACTCATGCATTTGTCGGAGATTTTTTCATTTAAATGTAGGGTTTATTGGTCGAACGTTCGCATGTTAGTTAAACTTCCGTATGCTGATGATATATAGATGCACTCCAGTTTTACCAATGCTGGTATTTTCTCAACTGATATATTCTCCATCAAATTTAATCACAGACGTTGTCCCGTTTATTGTTCTGCTACTCTTTGTTGAGGGTTCTGCGAGGCCTTTGTATCCACTCCCTAGCAAAAAGGACAGACAGCCTCTGCAGACTTTTCGCCCATATAACATTGCACATCGAGGTTCAAACGGGGAGATTCCTGAAGAAACTGCTGCTGCATACTTGGTGAGCTCTCAGAATAATTGCCATAAAACTTTGCATAACTGAAAAAATATTTCATGTTCTGAGTCTCTGACATGTAATTGATTTTGTAAATCATCTGTTTCATAAGTGGATCACCTTAATTATACGTGTTTAATGTAGGCCTATTTCAGTATGAAAAGATAATAAAAGATTACTTCTACTTACTGGTCTTATCAGCAAATAAATGTTTGATATGCTCATTAATTTGTTTTGTTTTTTTCGTTTTAAAAAAGTTCTGTAACAGAAGCTTTAGTTTCAACATGTTGAATTCTATCTTTAGTGGGATTATCATGCAACTATAAGGCTGTGCCTGGACCAAGGATTTGTGGAGGGGTACATGGAGGGAACGAAAAAGATGAAGTGACGGGCTGAATTTATACATTGGTTTGGCTATTATTTTACTTTACCTTGATAAATCGCTTGACAAATTCATAATTCAAACTTGACCTAAACATTCTTTCTGCAGTTGGTTTATAAAATGGAGGTACTGAACGTCTTTTGTGCAATCTTGACTTAACATCTCCCTTCTAAGTAAACATTATCAAAGATTACTCCTACTACTAGTCTTATGAGATCTTCTAGTTAGCTACTAGAATATAATCATGTAACTCTAAGGATGTGTCTCTGGACCGCGGATTTGTGGAGGGGTTCAGGGAGGGAAAGGAAAATATGAAGTGAAAAGTTCGTATTGTTAAGGTATTCCTGAAAAAATAACTTGCCTGCAGAAAGCTATTGAAGAGGGTACAGACTTCATAGAAACAGATATCCTAGCCTCCAAAGATGGTGCTCTTATATGCTTCCATGACGTAATCCTA
>BRYE01000023.1:16485448-16487948 GCA_030159115.1 Actinidia arguta var. hypoleuca
CCACAATGTTTAACGAGAAAACAAACATCACAGAGTCTCATAGGCAAGTAGGGGGCATAAATATTCACAAGGGACATAATGGTCTTTTTGCGTAGTGATAATATACACTTGTTAGCATTCACATTGTTCTGTCAACCTTCCTTCCTTTTTCTAACAAATTTTATTCATTCAATTTTTTGGGAAGCACAGAAAAATTGAATTAAAACATAGAAAAAGAAGTAGAAAAGAGTGGTTGTTCCACTTTCCAAATTTATAAGGGAGAGCCAGAGTCAAAAGACAATGCCAGTTAGTACCAGTCCTACTATGGGCCAAGCTGTGACACCAAGATTCAAGGGTATTATAGGTATTTCAGGAGATTAAAAGAAGAGGCCCCCAATTGTAGAGAAACATACTAAAATATAGATTGAAATAAGATTGGTGTCATTGTTGTTTTCTGTTTTGAAGCAGGCTTATTTGAAGTCCAATTTTAGATTGCATATGTGTAATCTAAGCATTTTGAATCCTGTTTTGGCTACATTTTAATGATCTAAACCGTTATTGAAAACTATAATTATGTAAAATATCAGGTCGATCAGATATAGAGAATGGTTCATCAATATCAATCTATATCAATATAAGTGGATATTATCATGCGTGTCACACTTATTTATTAAGTTATAAAACAATATTGAATTAGTATCGATTTATATCCGATCAATATGATTTTTTACAGTATTAATCTTCTCGACAGATTCTACATTTATAAATGGTTGGATCATTAAAATGAGCTCAAAATAGAATTTTAAATGCTTGAATTGCACCGTACAATCCAAACAAACCAACTTCGAAGAAGCTATGTCCTTTTGTTTTCTATTCTTATTTTCTGAAAAGTGAAAGAATATGTTTGGCTTATAGTTTTCAAAATCCATCTTTCGGACTTTGTTTTTAAAATCGTTCATTTTTTAGAAAAAAAAACACACCAAAAGTACGTTTTCAAATTCTTGAAAAAAAATTACGCTGAAAAATTAACACCAAAAGATGGGCATTTTTATTTTCAAAAACAAGTTTCTAAAAATATGCTCTGCAAAACTGTTTTTGAAAATTGAAATAAACAGAGAGTACCCCAATGACAGCCCACTGTTTCCCCTGAGAGGCTCACAGTCTCTCTCAACAATGTCCAGAATAAAGAGTGAAAATAAATGAAGGCATTGGAAATAAATCATACCTGGCACTAGCAGGATAAACACAGCCAGTGTAGCCTGGATAATCACCAAAATAAAAAAATTAAAAATAAATTAATGTCCAAGAAAATTTTGAAACAGAGAAAAAAATAGTTAAATGGGATGTGAGATGCATGGTGTGGATTTTAAGTTAAAAGTGTTGTGGTAAAATATTGGGACGAGCAATCAACAGCCAGAATTAACAAAATGTAATTTTGATAACACCTAGAATGAATTTGCTCCATAGATTTCAAAATATCGATAATTTTTTTGGGCATGTACCGTTTTTGCATTTGTGCCCTTCTTTCGACCAAACTTCTTTAAAGTTTAAAGTTTGAATTTTATGATAAAGTTATAATTTGTGAACCCATTTGAACTTACATCGTTAATCCAAACCGACCATGTTGTGGGACCTTATGAGATGATTATATATGTCTAGTATCAGTTTGATCGGGTATCATTAATCACTTGATCATATCATTTTTGCCTGGATAAGTAAAATTTGTATAATAATTTACTCATTTTTTAAAAGATAAATGTGGTACGATCACATAGCTACTACTCTCCGATCAACCTGATTTGTTATATGATTGATCTTTTACTCTTTTGCATGAATAATCTTAGACCCAGTTTCTTTTGCTTTCTTTGTTTTCGAGTGTTTTTGTCGTAAATTTTTTTTTATCGTCTGATCAAAATTTTATATTTTTTAGATGAAAGGAATCCAAAAATATAAATAATTTAATTTAATTTAAAAAAAAGGTCACTAAAGATAAAAAGAATCATTTTAAATATTTTTTTGGATACAAATTTTTTTTTTACTTTAATAAAAAAAAAAATTTCGAACTCTTTCTGTCAAAAAAAAAATCAAAAAATACAAAATTTTAATCATATAACGAAAACAAATCACAAAATAAAAAAAATAATTACCTAAATTGAGCCTAAAGTAGACCCGGAGTACGCCAAGAGCCCACTCGCCAACTTTACTCTAATGTTCACATCATAAACAATAAATAGGCCTGATACTTTTCTCAATACACTCCAACCGCAGAATGATTCAATAATCTCAAAACACACCAATTTTTCTAATCCAAACCTATTGAAAATTTGAAATGTATGTACATAAATTTGGGAACTAGCAAATATTTTAAATTAAAAAAAAAAAAAATTGGAGAGAGAGAGAGACTAACTGGGGTCTGATGCAGTCGTAGTGGCAGTGGCGGAAAAATCACATGAGCCTTGAGCTTGACCCTTCTTCTGGAAATAGCTGTTGACAGCATAGCTGCAATGAGCCCTGACAGAGT
>BRYE01000023.1:16497948-16500448 GCA_030159115.1 Actinidia arguta var. hypoleuca
ATTTGAAAAATACATCAACATTTTTTAAAAGTGTTGCGCATATCACTCACAGCCTATTAATTTCAACGGTAACTCTAACGGTGCAAATTAGTTCACAAACTAAAAAAAGTTATGTGCTGATAATTAAACATGAAAGGTGTATCCGCACGTGATCCAAAGTCTTTTTCATTAATCCAAACACACCTAATGAATTTAAACTACCCGAAAAATAAATAAATAAAGAAAAAGTATGCATTCGCTTAGTTAATGCCCTAATTCAAATCTAACAGGTAGAAGCAGAAATTACGATTCCTTGCACACATGCTTGTCCGTGAGAAAACCAAGCATTATTTAGGCCAAAATCAATATATCTCGGATATTAATGTGGCTTCTTCCATTGAAAATGAACCAATAAAATTGAAAATTATTAGATGTAGATAGAAAGTAGAGATCATACAGAAGCGTTGTCGGGCTGTCGATTCGATTCGTGCTCCTCTTCTTCCTCCTCGAACCAGGAGGTCACCGAATAGGTTTTGCATCATCTGATGGCTCCTTTCTTCCCCCACCATCTCTCTCTCTCAAAAAAAAACTCTCTACAGTTTCATGCTCGTTGCTCGTCCAAGCTATAAAGGCATTACGATATTTCATTTAAGCTCCTCTTTGGTTTGTGATTAAGAAATTATAACCACTAAGGTTCTTGTAATTACACTCTCCCCCCATCGATCCTAATTTGTGTTGCGTATTGGCCCTTCTTTTATAAAATGCCAACTCTAACCTTAAACAAATATGGCTATGGAAAAACCCAGCCTCCTATTGACGACACACAACCACTAGGCGCAGTCGCATGCCACCTCTACTTACACCACTCCCAAGTAGGGTCAGTGGCGTTTTTTTCATCTCTTTATCCCGAACAAATCTTTTTTACTTTTTTTCCCCTCTCTCTCCATCACCACAACTTGCTGCTCTTGATCTGAACCATCACCTTTTACTTCATTCCACTGCCACCGTTTGACACTGAGTAGCACGGTCATTTACCTTTTTGTGAGGTTGTGGGAAGTAGATACCGGCGGTGCTTGTCTAGTAGATGTTTTGTGGCAGTAGGCTGCTTTCCTGATCTGCGAAACAGGAACAGTGACAAAGATAGGTCGGAGTTGTTCCAGGACGGTTCAACAGTCAAGTTAGTGATTAAAAAAAGAAGAGAGAGCAAGAGAGAGATTCTGGGCTTTGTATGGAGAGAGAGAGAGAGAGAGAGAGAGAGAGAGATTCTTGTCTTTATATGTAAAGAGAGAGTACTGTGTGTAGGTAAAATTGTGTACCATCGAGAGAGAAAGGGACTGTCCTTTTATAATGCAGCTCGACATGTACCTGAACGTGCGACTGTCATGTCAGTGCGCATGCGTCTGCCCCAATCATGTCCTTAAGGCATGACTGATAGCTAATTTGTCACATGCTCAACGTCTAGCTCCAAGCGTGCGGGTAGCAGAGAAAAACTCGTCGTGTACGTTATCCTCTGACCCCTGATATGCTTGGATAATCTCTGTTTTTTGGTGTACATCGACTGAGCTTTCACGCGGAGATACCAACCGAACTTATTATTAAATGACAGTCCAGTAACAATGCTAACTCAACTCGGGCAAAAGTAATACATGATATTTTATCCTTCCCACTTTCTTACCCCCTTACAGATAACCTCTCTAGGTTCACGTCAATGTAATGGTACCATATTTTTATTTGCAAAAAAACACTCAGCCAAATTTCACCCAAAGTACAGTAATGCAAAAAAAGAAAAAGGGCAGGATGCTTAAAGTGAAAAGGTTAATAGCACATCACAAGATGCATTACAGTCATACGAACAAAGACCACGAGATCAATATTGTGAAATTTATGCACGTGGGGGGTGAAAGGAAAAGGGGTGTATGATGGTGACTCCACATGTAAATACACTAGTCACCCGAATCACTAGAGAAATAAAATACTTTTATTTTATTCTGTATAATTTTTGTAATTTTTAAAAATATTAATAGAGTTGTCATAACGGGAAAAAAAAATGAATTTGAACCCTTTTGGACTACTCGTCCTTATTGTAAACATATAATCGTTCAACGTCACACAATTCTAATGGAGTTTTTTCCGCATAACATTTATACGCAAGTCATTTTCTTTTATTGTGACAATTTGTATGAGCGTTTTGTTAGCCATATGCCATGCATACAATAAAAAAAATCAAAGACTAATTTTTATACACAACACTAATTTTTACATAAAACATACGATGTGTGTTGCTTATTGACCTAATTTAACGGGGAGAGAGAGAGGTCTATTTCATGCAAAATATGAGTCTCTTCTCTCTCCTTAAATGAGCATTGTCTAAGTGTCTATTAATCATTTTATTATCACCTCATGCAATAACGTGGTTAAAAAAATTTATTATTATTATCCTTTAAAATTTGATGCAATTTTCTTGAATCTTAATTAAATTGAAAAAATAGGCCATAAATATTAATACGTATAAAATATATAT
>BRYE01000023.1:16567948-16570448 GCA_030159115.1 Actinidia arguta var. hypoleuca
ATACTTTTTAGAATAGGTGGATAAGGGTGGGGATAAAGAAGGAAATATATATAGAGAAACAAAATGTAAAATATTTAGATATTAAAAATATATATTTTATTTCTATATAGAGAGAGAGAGAGAGAAAAATAAAAATATACATTTTGTTTCTCTTTATATATTTTTTTCTTATCCCCCACCCTCTTATCCCTCCGGATAACTTTTAGTTAGAGTCTAGGCCACCTAAAAATTATCCGCCTCTATCCACCTGCTGGGGGAAAAATTATTCGGGAGCATAAATTATCCGCCTCCCTATCCGCCAGCCAAACGCCCGGGGAAAAAAATTATCCGGGGGGAAAAGTTATCCCCCCTCCCTATCCCTCAGCCAAACATGCCCTAAGGGATTAAAGTGTAAAAAAAATAATAATAATATATTTTAGAGACTAGAGAGGGTCAAAATATAAAAAATTTAAAAATTTAAATTAAATTTTATAATTTTTTAAAAATGAGAAAGGCTATATGGCTTGCTGGGTTGCACCTGCGTAATTTTTAAAAAATGAGAAAGGCGATATTGTGATATCACGCTATAATTACAAAATGTTGACATATACTCTATTTGATTGAAAAATTATCCTTTAAATTTGTTACTTAACAATCATTTCCACGAGAATGTATTAAAATCGAGACTAGTAATTTTTCATTTGGGGGACTATTGTATCACATGTCACTGTATTTTTTTAATTTCTTTAATCAAATAAGTAGCGATAGGAGAATTCTTTTTGTACGTAGTTTTTTGAATTCTTTTTGTAAGTAGTTTTTTTTTCACGAAATTATAATAAAATAGAGAGAACAATGTGTCCTTAAAGTAGTGATAGTGAATAGAGTTTGTGAATTGAATAGGAACAAAGGATGTGAGTTTATGGAGAAGTGTCATTTGATTTTATTTAAGCAGTAAAATGATCTACATATATTTTTAGATTCTACTTAAATAAAAAGTCCCCAGTTTATTTTTGCTATCTCCAAATTCAAAATAAATAATAAAATAAAATAATTATTTTTATTTATTTTCTCTATCATGCATATATAACTTTTCTTGTATTTTCTAAAGCGCATGACACTAGGGCTCTGTTTGACACCAATTTTTCTCTGATTTTTTTGCTTATAAGCAAAAAAATCAATAAGAGTTGGCTTTTTTATTTTTTTACTTAATTTTAATTAAAGTAAAGTCAGAAAAAAAAATCTTTGCCTTTTTTATAGCAAACTTTAAAAAAACTTAATTTTTAAGTATTACCAAGCGGAGTTTAGGTAGTTTAGGCTTGTGAGCTTGCTATGTAGATTTTAATTTGACCTATTTTTACATATACCAAAAATTAAATTAATTTAATAAATATTGGCCTTAAAAAATAGAGAGCTACTGAATTTTATATATATATTAGCAATTGTCTATGTTCATGGATATTGTGTAAAAAAAAAGACTATATCTTAAGTGTACTCGTTAGAATTTTATAATTTAAAAAATAGATAAGATATAACTATCAGATAAAATATACATTGCATTTATATACGAAGAACTGCAATACTATAAAATAAAAAATAAATTAGAAATTATAATAATTTTTAAAAAATATTGCTATTTTGGGATAAATAAATGAAAAAAAATATGTGTTTTAGTTTTTTTAGTGTGGGTCCGACTAAAAAATTAATACAATGGGTAAATCATATGGTCAATTTTAGATATTTTTTGTCAATTGAATTCAGACTTATGTAGGCCCCACATATTTGAGAAGAAGAAAGTAATATTTTATTTAGAAAAAAAATAGTATCAGGTGAAATCTCAATATTCAATTAATTCAAATAGATTTCAACCGTAAACAATGGGAGATAATTTTAGATTAAAAATTTAAAAAATGGTCAATTTTAGATTAAAAAATAGTTTTATATTATAGTTTTTTGGTGTCTATTATTATAAATTTATTTAAATATTTATTTTTATCTAAATATTTTTATTACAATAATTGAATAAAATAATTTTAATATATATATATATATATATATATATATATATATATATATATATTAAAAATGAACGTATGAAAATCACTTCCCTTTTTATTGGGGTGATTTTTTATCTGCTTTATTTTTTACCTTTTATTGTCTTTAGTGATTTTTTTCAACGATTAATCAATATTTTATAATTTTTCGATTTCTATTGATAAAAATATTTTAAAAATATAAAAAATTATCTAATTTAAAAAAAAATCACTATTTTTTTTATCTCAAAATTAAATAATTTAAAAATATTTTTAGACTGTTATAGTCAAAAGACTAATATAATATAAAAGTATGATCAAATAATAAAAATATATTAAATATAAAAAAAAAAGAAAAGAAAAGAAAAGTGTGTTTTATTTATTTATTTTGTGGATCTCACTAAAATAATGAGTAAATGAATAAAAAATATGCATAATTTTAGAGATTTTATGTCCATTGAATCAAGGCATGTGTGAGACTTACAAATTTG
>BRYE01000023.1:16612948-16615448 GCA_030159115.1 Actinidia arguta var. hypoleuca
TATATATATACACTATACGAGTGGCATTTGAAGGACCCCCCTATGCTCTCACAAGCTCGTTTTTAATTTAATTGATTTGTTTGGATTAAGGATTGACTATATATATATATATATATATATATATATATATATATATATATATATACACTATACGAGTGGCATTTGAAGGACCCCCCTATGCTCTCACAAGCTCGTTTTTAATTTAATTGATTTGTTTGGATTAAGGATTGACTATATATATATATATATATATATATATATATATATATATATATATAGTCAATCCTTAATCCAAACAAATCAATTAAATTAAAAACGAGCTTGTGAGAGCATAGGGGGGTCCTTCAAATGCCACTCGTATAGTGCACGTCGACATCCATAGTTAGGTGTGAAGTTTCTATGCATCCTAACTTATATTAAATGCTATTGCCTTCATAGTCAGGGATGAAGTCATAATATTTATTTAGTAGGATCAAACTCATAAATATTATATATAATTATAGGATGATAGTTTATTTTTTTTTTCAGTAGAGTCAAAATTGTATTAGTAGTATATTTTTTTCTCAGATAGTGTAATTTTTTTTATGAGATTATAGTGTATTTTTTTTTTAATGAATTCGTCTGATCCTACTTGCCCGTTGCGCCTCCGCCCCTATTCATAACTCACCTCCAAATTTAGGAAATACTAACTAAAGATGGGTTATTAATTGACACAAAGTTTATAATTAGTTCGATTTCTTAATCTTATTTAGATTAGCTCAAGGCCCCATTTAAAATTAAAAAAAAAATAATTTTTTTCACTTGGAATAAAATAAAATAAATTAATCCAAACAAACTCTCGTGCACTCGGTCTAAATTTACCCCAAACGCAGTTCCAAATAAACCAGAAATTTTTAGCAACTGGAGCGGTGGTAAGTGGTATAACACGTGGGGTGCACATAGAACGTATGCATTTTAGGTCTGCGTTGGCGATCTCCACGTGGCGAATCATGAAGTGATCTCGTGTCCATTGGTAATAATGTAGCGCAAACTCACCTTATGTCAACTTACTTATGTCGGTTATCAAGTGGGTTAATTTATAATTATTGATCTTTATTTTTTTTCCTTACAAATAATAACATGTAAAACGACTTAATTATTTGATTTTGATTCAGCCCGGTTTGGGCTAGGTTTTTTTAGCTACTTTGATTTTTTAATTTTTTCATCTTTTAATAACTTTTTTCATCGTTTAATTAGAATTTTATATTTTTTTAATTTTTTTTGACGAGAACAATATAAAAATATAAAATTTTATTCAAATTTAAAAAATAAATATTCACTAAAAAATAAAAAATATTTTTTTATCTTTAGTATTTTTTTAAAAATTAAATATAAAATTTAAAATCTTAGATTCTTTTTGTCAAAAGGACTTGAAAAAATATTAAATTTTGATCAAACGGTTGAAAAAAGTTGACTAAAAATGAAAAATTTTAGAAACCAAAGCATCTAAAAAAATCTATGCCAAACGAGCTTGAAATATAGGATTACTTGCTATCCCATAAATGGATTTGTGTATGTGTAATCCTGTGAATGCCATGGTAAACGTATTATATGTCCAATAATATGATTATAATTGTTTATTTTGTAAATATCTATTCGTAATTTGCTTAAAAATCAATTATATGTCCAATAATATGATTATAATTGTTTATTTTGTAAATATCTATTCGTAATTTGCTTAAAAATTAATTTGATCACACAATCACTTTACACCGGTCTTATAATTTGCACAATATTATTAAATTTACTCAATAAATTCAATAAAATAAATAATTCTGATTAAATCATTAATCTCGATGTGAACTCTAGGAGCGGAAGCGAGAACGCGAGAGTGTCAATTATCAAACCAACCTACTTGATTGCGAGCTTTATAATATACTCACAACATATCCCAAATCCAACTTAAACACCATATTAAATGTTATATTCTCAGAAGACCTATATTTAAAATTTTGGACATATGAAGAAAGGCAGATATTGATTACCAAATGATTGGCAGAATTAGACTTTCCAAAATTCTCATGGTACCTCTAATTCTTATTAAGGCTCCGTTTGGTACCAATTTTTTGACTGACTTTTTTTAAGTTTATAAGAAAAAAAATTAGAAAAACTTATTTTTTTTGCTTTTATATTTTTATATTTTTATTTATTTTTAACTAAAGTAAAACCAAAAAAATAAAAAAATAAAATTTTTTTAATTTTTTTGATAACAAATTTTAAAAAACTTGATTTTTAAATATTACCAAACGGAATGTAAGTGTATAATCTTGAAATAAGCAAATCAACATTTAAATAATTTATTTTTTTTACTTGTAGCCATAGATAGACTGCCCTCACAGTCACAGCCTGACATGACACCTTGGCTTTATTGAGATAAATTAGTAATAATGTTCATATTTTGTATGTTGGATAAGGGTACGGAGGTCAACTACTGGAAATTTCAAAATAATAATAAAAAAAA
>BRYE01000023.1:16647948-16650448 GCA_030159115.1 Actinidia arguta var. hypoleuca
AAACCCTAGAATAGAAGTTGGGTGAACTGAGAAATTGAAGTTCAGTAGAATTCAAGTAATCAACACAAAGAGACTGGGCCCCACCAGTTTTCAAATTTTACTGTTTCCCTCTCTCACTTGCGCCTATAAATCACCGAAGTCGTTATTTCCTCTGCCCAGAAACAGCCACAAAGGCATCAGACAACGGCACTTCAAGGACGACCTCGAGTCAGCTCGAAAGCAGGCAGCCTGTCCCAATCTCTATTGAATTCGCTGC
Source organism: Actinidia arguta var. hypoleuca (assembly GCA_030159115.1). Lineage (NCBI taxonomy): Eukaryota > Viridiplantae > Streptophyta > Magnoliopsida > Ericales > Actinidiaceae > Actinidia > Actinidia arguta. The sequence goes on from BRYE01000023.1 coordinate 16,648,205, forward strand.
TTTCCACGCCACCATTCTCTTTGATTCGGCAACCGATGCCCAGGGCTACGAAGAGGGAGCCAGAGAGTGCCAACGAGGTTTGTCGATCGAGGATCCCGTCTACAGTCTAACAATTGCAGTAGAACAATTGCAGTCGCTTTTAAAATGAAATATCCATGGGGTGGACCGCCCCCAAGCGAATCAAGGTTGTGCGAGAACAATTGCAGTCGCTTTTACAGGGATGTAGGGATGGTTCTTTATGGGCTACAGGGAAGAATCTTGGAAAAGGAATTATACCGCAGAGGCGAAACGAAATTGCAAAGGGTCCGAAGACACCGGAAGAGCAGAGGAGGGAAATTGAGAGTTTTAGCCTTACCGAGAAATCTAGAGTCTCTTGGTGACCTAAGTAGGCAGGCTCTTTCGAAGAGGATTGCGATATCAGCCAAGAAAATGGATCTGTATCGGTTATTTTGTAGCTCGATGAGCGACGAGTCAAATCGGGGATTTCTTATACTCCGAGTTGGTGATTTGAGAGAGTATTTTAGGTTATCCAAGGATAGTTCAGCGCCAAAGACATTCTCAGAAGGTGTCGATTTCCCTGAGAAGAACAAGACTTGAAAGTTCTGGCCCTGTTACTTTTGTGATGAGAAGTTTATGGACTGGGGTTCGCTTATGCAGTATCTTGTGCAGGAGCACAATAACAACATCGAGCACAAGGTGAAAGAATGGTTGTATCCAGAAGTCGATGATTATCGGGCCGACATGATTGTTAACGGTACACAAAACCGGTGGATACCCCTGGAGACATCCAAATTATTGATAAACAATCAGACTTCCAGTTGGCTAGTCTTGTCAATGATCAAAAGTGACCGCTATCTGATGATACTGAGCGCAGAATAGTTCTTGAAAGAATTCATGGCGAGTTCCAAAAGCTTTTGAGACACAAACTTCTTAGTGTTAATTATCTTGGTAAATTGATTCACTATGCCATAGGACATCTCTGCAGGATCTTTGTTAAAACGTTAGTTCTTACATTAGATCTTCGACTTCAGTGCCTGGACCTATCACCTCTCTGCATCTGTTTTTGAAAGAGCCTCAGTTGAAGCACATGCTTGGCTTATTGGAAGGTTTGTCTTGTTTTGGGAATAACCGTATCAGGTGACTTGGGGTCCTCCATGTCTTATGTACTTAAGGACTATGGTGGGAATGAAATTAAGGAACATATTATTTTTACTGGTGGCTCATTAGGTCCTGTTTTGGAAGAATGTTATCTACAAGTGATGCTTACACCACCCAATGTCACAATGCTATTGCAAATGATGGTTCTATTGCAACGTGCACTATTTGTGATGAGGAGGTTGTTGTGCTGCCAGATAGTGGTGATTTAGTAGGTTGGTTGTTTGATTGTCATTCTATTCGAGGTGATTTATCATTATGGAATCTTCTACAAATAGTGCAAGTTGCTGTAGAACCATCATCTGCAACAGCATTGTGATGTTTGTGTGGCGTAAGCATCACTTGTAGATAACATTCATCCAGAACAAGACCTGATGAGTCACTAGTAAAAATAATTTGTTCCTTAATTTCATTCCCACCATAGTCCTTAAGTACATAAGAGATGGAGGGCTCCAAGTCACCAGATACGGTTATTCCACAAAAACAGGACAAATCTTCCAATAAGCCAAGCATGTGCTTCAACTGAGGAGATCTATCATCATGGAATCCTCGACAAGATGGTATGAGACATGCAATTTTTTGGGAGATTTAACAAAGAGTTAGACCACCTTAAAAGTTTGAGAAGAAAATGAACGTTGGATCCATTTGGAAGCTTTAGATGCAATTGAGAGCATCCGTGTACAAGAACTTGAAAAGAGGGGGCAAGTGGCAATGTATGCCCCACAAAGTTGCGAATCCCTCTTGAGGAAGCGGCAAGAAGAACTTGCGGGGGCAGTCAATGATGATATGTCCATGAGCAGTAGGTTTGAGTTAGATGAAATATCAAACTTACTTAAAGAAGCTCTAGGAGATGATTGCATTAGAGAAGCAATTGAGAATAAAATAATACAGCTATATACAGGGATAGTTATGCTATTTATGAGGACTCATATTTGATTCTACATTGAACTTCTGAGATTGCAACAATCTTATGGGCCTTACCTTCTCAGTCTTAGATGGTACTTAATCCTATGTCATTCACTGGGTCAGATGTTTTGCAACTCTTGAATCAGTCAGTTTATGCTTCTTTTTTGTATTAGAACTTTATAT
>BRYE01000023.1:16710448-16712948 GCA_030159115.1 Actinidia arguta var. hypoleuca
TGTAGTTGAAAATCGTGTTACGTGTATCAAGAATTGCTCTTCAATATATAATAAAGCAGTACCAGTTTTTTGGTGAAGTCTAAATTTGGTGAGGCCATTTAAATTTTATTTACCAAAATTACCCTATAATAATACCAAAATAATCACTACTCTTTTTGTAACCGCCTCCAACTGTCTTATTTTAGGAATTATATGCAAATATGTTTTGCACACAAGACATGTGCAGTGGTTGCTAATATATATATATATGTGTGTGAGTGTGTGTGTTGTTTGGAGGGTTGGTGTGTTGGATGCAACTGCTGAAAACTACCAAATATGGAGGTGCTGTTTTTAGCTTTGTTTTCACCAATGGGTTTTGTTTTTTGGAATCATTGGGACTAAGGTTGTATCTTTGTGGTACCCAGTTCATATATTAGCTGGCAAAAAATATATAACATAAACCACATAAAGATCACATTTTTCAAATGGGAAACCATTTCAGACATTACACACCTTAGCTTTTTGGTGTCCTGCTAATATACTCTTTAGAACAACCACAACTAATCATTCTGATTAGGCCTAGCTATTTTGGCCTGTTTGGGGGGGCTATTTTAGTAAAAGTTGTATCTCAAACAAGTTACGTCGTTTGGGATACATTCAATAATTTGCTTCTATTTTAGTAATAAATAAGTTATTCCGTTTGGAATTGCTTCTATTTTAGTAATAAATAAGTTATTCCAAACAGGACTTTAGAATTGTTCATTCTAACATCTCTCCCTTTGCGTTTATCGGGTTTGCGTGTAATTCCTTATTTGTTTTAATTTGAAATTTTAAGCACTGTTTTTTCTATAACAAAAAGGGCTAATACATCTGAGGAAAAGATAATTAGAAGGTATGGAATGAAGTTTTAGAAGTAATAATGGATATGCTTCCCCTTCTCACTCTAAACTCATTTTCACAATTTAAATTTTACATACCAAATGTAGAATGATGAACAACTGGCAGAATATTTCCACTCCATGGCAAAGTACAAACTCCTTGTTAGTATGATGTTACTAGTATCAAACAATCATCTTTTGTAGTGTAGAAACTTTCCAATTTGAGTTTATATTTTATTTACAATGCAAATATAAAGATCCATAATTCTTTATCATAGGAATCAAAGAATATGAAACAATCTGTAACAAAGTGAAGCATGTTTACGGTTTTTCGTCATTGCAGTCTGCAACCTTGATTCAGCTCTCATGTAAACGAGTGCTCGTCTTACCCTCTGCAAGAGAAATTCCGGGGGGAAAAAACGGATAATAATAAAGCAGAACTTTAATAGTCGTTTTCAGTCGGTCGAGTCCGAGAGAGATCATAAAAAATGGGTGGTAACAATAAAATTGAACTTAAAACGTTGTTCTCAGTTGAGTCCGATAATAATAAAGTTGAAGTTAAAACGTCGTTTTTCAGTTGAGTTCGCAAGAGATCATACTTATGGTATACCCACCAAAGGAAATGTATTATCATCCTAATGTTCGATTGTTTGTGTTAGGCTATACTTGAATTAAGGATTTCTGTCGTCATTCGTGAAGAGAGAAGAAACGCAAGGGGGTTTCCCTCCACAAATTTAAGTTGTGTTTCCCTTGGGCTGTGTTTTGATTAAAGATTTAGGGAGAGAAAAGAAAAAGTAAGAGGATATAACGATCCCAAAGAGTTGGATATTTTAACTTTATCATTTCATTTTCTTTTTTCCTCATCAAATTTTTGATCCAAATACAGCCTTTAACTTTTCTTTTCTTCCACAAATCCCCGATCCAAATGCAAACTTAGAATTCTAGTAAATCAATAGAGTCAAAGATTGTCACAATCAGCCAAGCGCGGAATCCACACCATAGAATATGTTAAAAAGATTAATGATCGAATACCTCATTTGTGTCTCTCATGTAAAGGAGTTCCAATCTTTCTGATGGCTACCGCTTTGTTAGAGTAGCAAGTTGCATCTGAGCATGTATCAACAATGAGACCATAAAACCATAATCAGGTCCTAATATAAAATGGAGTATGAATATGTATGGATACCCCAAAACTGAAGAGCTCAGGATCCCATGTTGTGGGCATCATCGATTCCGCTTTATCAAGTTCCAGAAGTTTATACTATCTGCACACGAACTCATCATGAAACGAAGTGTTAAGTCACGCAGAGGTGAAAGTACCCTTCTGCTTGTAAAATTGCTAATGAACATGTTAAGAGAAATAGATCTCCAAAGATTCTAGTACGAAAAACTAGATTAGTAATTCATTTGCTCGAATGACATTATACAAAAGTTGCTACAATGGGGCTAACGACACTGATAATAAGCTTCTTGGTAACTACGTATACTAGATCAAGGACCACACTCACCATCAATAGGAAGCTTTCCCCCTTCACAAGCCGTAAATTATGATGTGGTATGAGGACTCTTGAGCCTACCAATGTCTATATTATATTCTAGGAAAAAAGGCAATCGTTTTGAGGGGTGAAGGGTTTTTTCATTGT
>BRYE01000023.1:16717948-16720448 GCA_030159115.1 Actinidia arguta var. hypoleuca
TGTTGCTTCTTTCGTGAGTATGTTTTCTTTTGCTGCTCAAAAGAAAATACCTCATTAGTTTTCTTTTCCTTTTCAGTCTCCATGGATGCTTAGATGTGTTTCGGGCCAAACTCAACGATCAGATACATTGCAGCGTTGATCCTCATTAAACACTCAAAATTCACTTTCCAATTCACCAGAACTAGTTCGTGATTTGGATAGAAGTCAGAGACAACTATGGAGTGAGAAGAGGAAGTTGGAGTGAGAGGAGTGAATTTTTAGGGGTGAGTTATACTCAAGAATTTATATATGCTGTCATGAAATGTGAATTTTTGTAAAAGGGTGAAAAGTGCAATTTACCCAGATAAAGTTTTATTTTTGAGGAAAATATTGTTGTTAATGAGGCACTAAATGCAAGTACACAACAACAAAAAATAATAATATCACACGTTTGGGAGATTGGTAGCATCATACCCTATACTACAAAATGCTATTTAAATTACCCAATTAAAAGTGCCACATTCACTATTAAAAAAAAAAGGGAAAAACATTGAGCAATAACTTGATATAGAACTCGCACGGGTATTTCAGCGGTTAAAAAGACGAACTCTGTGATGAACTGTAGATCTAGACAATTTGCATCTAACTTCCTCTCCTAATGTGAACGTAATTAATAATTGTAATTTGTGAGTGATTACAGTTATCCAAAATTTACTCTGCAAGAGTAGATCTAATGTAGTTTATGTCTTAAAAAAGTTGGGCATCTTACTTTTTTTTCTTCTAATAGGTCTCCGGGTCAATTTTTTGCCCGATGACATGCTTTTTTTTAGAGCCATCTCCAAACTATTCTTTATTTTTTTTCATTTGGGAGAAAAAAAAAACTTCAACCCATCTAAAATTCTTGTCTGGCTGTGAAGATGAGGTTTGATTCTTCAAAAAGGTGAAAGATAGAGAAAAAATATAGAGTATGACAGCATAATCTTGAAATGCATATAACGTTTAATTTATACATTTATTTTTTATAAAACTGATACCGATGAAAAAGTTAAAATGATATTTACTTTTAATACAGATGCTTTCCTCGCATTCTGAAAATTATACTGATCTCCCATAAGTTTTAGAGTTTGATAACAAATTCTCCGTTCAGTTAGTTAGACTATTAAATCGACCAACGGATTTTGATGACATAAGCACATAACACATGCCAAATTCCCAATATAACCTCACAACCCTTTGTCCAAGTCTAGAGAGAGAGGGAAAGACGCTCTGTTGAGGGGAGGGAGGGGAGAGAGACCATTGGAAATGGCGAGCGACGGGAGGCGACGGCGAGCTCTGTGAGTTGCGTGACCAGTGGTGGGTGTGTCTCTCTCCTTCCTCTCTCTTTCTCTTCAGTGACTGACGACAGCGCGCCTCTGACTTTCAATAACAGGTGGTGGGTTTGGTTTGGGAGTTTCTTGATATGAAGATTTTTCGTTTTGGGTTTGTTGTTCATTTGTGAAGATTTGTGGGTTTGGGGTTTTTTGATTTGGAGATTTGGGGGAAGTCATCTGTGGTCCTGTGTTGGTGAAAGTCGTTTGACTCTTGTGGTCTGACTCTTGATTTGCCGGGCGACGGTGGGCTGCAGGTGATGGCTATGGCAGTGGGAGGTGATGTGGGAGGGCTTGATCCGTAATTAACAGGATCATAACCCCTTAAATAAAAAAAAGTTTGCTACTTGCATTACACGAATCATAACATAATTTCCATTCCCCCCAAAACCATAATGAAAGCAATTCATAGCAAAACCAAGATTCAGCAATGTAATTAAGCAATTAAACAATTGATCAAGACACCAAAAAGCAAAAAAATAAATTAAGAACAGAACACCACCAACAGCAAACGATTTAGTGTAGAGAGTCCGCAATAAGGTGGGGACTAGGGATAAGAAGAAAAAATTAATTGGTTAATATTTTTCGGTTCGGTTTGAAACCGGGCATGTATGCAGGCAAACCAAACCAAACCAAACCGTCTTTCGCGGTTTTCAGATTTTAAGAACAGGAACAAACTGGTATTACAAAAAAACGAACCAATCCGATTGATCAGGACCGGAGGAAGATTGATCTGGACCGGTTTTCCACCGAAAATTACTGTGCTGCGGAATTAAAAGACATCAATATTTTTTTCATAAAAGTTGAAGATAAGGTATGAAAAACAGTAACTTAAAATATTTATCAATTTTAAAGATATAGTAACATAATGTGGTCAGCCACCGCACAATGTGTTTCACAACACCCCCCTTGAATGCCACACACAGGCACACACTAAAAATATGGCTCATTGAAACTATATTAAACAAAATCTTATAAGAAAAAAAATGTGCTGTTAATCTAAATAAAGGAACGACACGCTGTCATAATCCAGTTGTCCACAATCAAAATTCTTAGAATTATATTATAAAAAAAAACTAAACTAAATTTTCAGCTGCACATCCATATGTTTATAATTGAGGGGGTGAGGATGCAAGACCATTGGCGGTATTACT
>BRYE01000023.1:16755448-16757948 GCA_030159115.1 Actinidia arguta var. hypoleuca
GCGTATGATAGAGAAGCACCTGCCCAAGCATTAATGTAATCTGATATCTTGTCAATGAAGGGGCTGAATTGGGCAATAGAAAGTCTTGAGGTAGCTACTGGGATACCCAAGTATTTGAAAGGGAAAGAGCCTTGGGAAAATCCTGTGATTCCCTTTATTGTTTCCAGATTTGTGGCATTGATTCCGGCTGAGAATAAGCTTGATTTGGACAAGATAATTTTTAATCCTGAGCATTCTCCAAATTGATTAAGCTTGTCTATAATCAAAGAAACAGATGCGGGGTCTCCTCTGAAAAGGAGAATGAGATCATCCGCGTAAGCGAGATGAGTGATTTTGAGCCCACCACATCTAGGGTGAAAGTTAAAATCCTGATTGTTCTTCAACTCTCCCAAGCTTCTGGATAGGTAGCACAAATACAACATATATTTTGAACTTAGTTCCATATAAGTCAGCCTATCTCTATTAACTCCCTTAAAAGACAAACCAGTGACAGGGAAGGTTAGTGTACTTCTAAAACATAAGGGAGAAAAAATGTATGAAAAACAAATCTCGGGGGTTATCATAATTTGCCTTTTTCTTGCACAAATGGGAAGGTATTTTTTTTGGTGGGAATCCCTATCTAGTGGAGAGAGGGAGAACATTATCACACGGTTCAAGACTGAGAAGTGGACCCGAGCCTTCACGCTGCACCAGGCCATTAAATTCGCCGCTCCAATGGGTGAGGAAACACTTAATGAAAATCAAATGGCAGTGAAATAATACTACACTGCTACAGTAATCACAAAGGTAAGTCCAATCATTATTGAGCCTAAGATATTCAATACAAGTTGGAAAACATTAAAATAATTTTTTTTTTAAATTAATTTTTTTTAATCTTTTAAAGTTTTTTTTTTGGGAGAAACTATTAAGACTTCATGTCATACAAAGGTGAAAAAATGGAGGTGAGGTGGGGGGTTGGGGTGGGGAGAGGTGGTCGGGGGGTTATCTGGCCGGACAATGGAAGAGAGGGGTGGCCAGAGATAGAGACCCCGCTCTCTCCTTCTCGGTTTTTCGTCCTCTTATTAGCTTTAAAGAAAAGTGACACCTATTGTTAGCTATATTAGTTTTATGGGAAAGTGACATTTATTATTAGCTTTAGGGAAATTGCCTAAGGTGGTTTTTAGAATTTAAAAAAAAAAAGGCAAAACAATTGACATCAATACAAGCTATAAATACAGTCCAGAAGCTCCAATAGTGAATAAATCACCTCTATGATAGGCATCAAGTCCAGCAGCTCCCTTTTTCGAATCATTGGTCTCTCTGGCACAAGAAGAATCAAATTGTTGGTCGGACTTTGCAACAACTCACGAAGAAATGGCTTCTACGCCAACCGTCATAAGATCTCAAAGGTTGGTTGAATGTTTGAACGTCAAATCATTCTTATGTTTCTTGCTAGAGTCGGCCCAAGCTTAGTGAACTCTTCCAAGTTTGATTAAGCACCGGCAACTTGTAATTAAAATCAAGTCTTGCATATCCGAGTCGAAGCTTTGCCATCAACTTAATATGGTTGTCCATTACTGGGCAAATAACTTGGCGTGACTGCCCATTCCTAATCCATATCCAATAACGCAAATCCCCTACATCATTCCAAGCAACATTGTCACTGCCCCCAACCACCACTTCCGCCGCCACCCACAAAATACCACTTATATGGAGAAGACAAACATTCTTTATCCAAGCTGTCTTTTCTTCACCCAATTTATGCCACTTTTTCATAAAAAGTCTTGCAAAAAAGTCATAATTTGTTCGGTTAGGGTTTTAAAATAGAAAAAATGTCAAAATAATATTGTTTTTCAAAGTTTCTAAGTAACCGGAGATTGACGAAATATTTTAATTGTGATCGAAATAAAAGTTCAGTGTTTAATTTGTGATAATTGAAAGATGTCAAATCATAATTTTTTTTTATAAATCTTCCAAAAATAAAAAAATGGAATTTCCTAATTTACAAGACACTAAAACCCAAACTCTAATTTAAGTAGTCTTTTCTTTAATTTCCAGAAGTGACGTCGTCCCGTTCTAACAACTGACATCCATGCAAAGCACCCCTTCTAATGTATATGGTTTGAACAAAAACAGCAATTACGAGGACGCCAATTTCCTAAAACAAAGCATTCCAGTTGTCGCCCAAAGGCAAAAGCTGACTCCCTTTCGCATTGCTTGTACGTCTGTCTCTGTCTCTGTCTCTCTCCTCAATTGTCCCTCTAGGGTACAGCAGCTCTTTACTTCTACACCAACCTCTATACCATCACCACAATTATCAGAAACCTCTTCGCCGTTGGATCAATTGAAGATTTGGATTCTCGATTTTGCTGCACACTGAGTGCTCATGTAGTTGTTGCCCAAATCCCTGTGAAGCTTGAGGGTATGGAGGCCATGGAAGATGCTGTTGATGGAGGATATGGAGGGAGAGACGTCAAAGTCTATCATTACATTCCTAGATTGATCGCCTGTGCACTCTCTG
>BRYE01000023.1:16767948-16780448 GCA_030159115.1 Actinidia arguta var. hypoleuca
ATAAAAGTACAGGTCCATCGCAAAGTGTAAACTAGGCAAATTTAAAATACTCATTAAACTTTGGTTACCTGTTTTCGATTTTTATTTATTTATTTTTTTTTCTTATTTTTAAGAAGAATCCATTTTTCAAAAATAAAAAACCAAAAAGGAAGAATATTTTTGTCTTAAAAGACAATTTAATTGGCTGCACATGACCAAGCCCGATAAAAACGTTGTCTTGGGTCATCTTCAACCCAAGTCCTAGGCCCAAAAACAAGCTTCTAACCACTTCGTTCTTCACTTTTCACCGTCATCTCGATCAATCAATGTGCTATTCAACCAAAACATAGAAAATCTGTGTACTGATTCTTCTCAATAACACCGATTTCTCATTTATTAGACTCATCGAACTCAACCCAAAACCTTATTACACTCTTAACACGCCCATTAATTGTCTGTACTTCTTCAACAATTTCTTCACAATCGCCACCAATTTTCCATCTCCAAACCCCATTTTTCACCGACCCATTTGCGGAATTTGCTTTTCGAACGGTTTTGTGTAATACCCAGAAGAAGATTCGACAGATATGAAGAGATTCAACAGGGTTTCCACTGATCCAGCCAAAGTGAAAGACCCCTGACCCTTTCACGGGCTCCTGAGATCAAATGCGGATTGAATCCGTTGAAGTTGATGGGGTTTTCGTTGCCTGTTTGATGGGTCTTTAGGGTTTGTTCTCAGTCTCTGTGATCTTGAGAGACCTGCCTGCATATGGCATTTGGGTGGGTGTTGAAGCTATTGTTCTCCACGTAAAGCCTCAAAAGGAAGGTACTTAAAAGTTTGATTATTTTGGTATTTTCTTTAATAATTGGAAAACTATTGTGCTGGCACTCTGTTAATTTTGTAGCAGAAGAGGAAAGAGGGGTGATCAAATTGAAAAAAAATGACTTTCACAGCTTCCTTCTTTGCATGAATAGTATTAGTAATTGTTCGTGTTCGCGAGTTCTATGTAAAAAAAAGATCACTTTTTACGTGTATTTATTAAAGTTTTATAATCTAAAAATAAATAAAATATAAAAATCAGATAAAAAATACATTGCATGCATATACGAAGAGATAGATTGCTACAAAACAGAGAACAAATAAAAAATTACAATGATTTTTAAAAAATTTTGCTAATTTGGGAGAAATGAGAAAGAAAAAAGAATTATTTTAGTTTTTTTGGTGTGGATCCTACTAAAAAATAATTCAATAAGTAAAAAATATGACCAGATTTAGATTTTTTTGTATATTGGATAAGAGCCTATGTGGATCCCACATATTTGATAAAAAAGAAGTGATATTTTTTGGAAAGAAAACAATAATCTTAGGTGAAATCTCAGTCGTTCGATTAACTCAAATGGATTTCAACCCTAAATAGAGAGAGAGAGAGATTTGAGATTCAAAATAAGTTGTGATTTATAATATAGATAGTTAGTTTGGAAGATTTAAAATTAGACTTTTTTATTTTTATTATGATAAATTTATTTAAATATTTATTTTTACTCAAATATTTTTATTACAATCACTGGATAAATTAATTTAAATAAATATCAAAAAATAGATGTAGAAAAATAATTTTGCTTTTATTTGAAGTAAATTTTTTATCTATTTTTTTTTCACCTATTATTGTATTTAGTGAATTTTTTTCACCAATTAATCAATATTTTATAATTTTTCGGTTTCTCTTGAAGAAAAGAGTCTAAAAATATAAAAAAATATTTAATTTAATAAAAAATTCATAAAAAAATAAAAAATAAAAAATAATTTCTAAAATAATATAAAAAATAATATAAAAAATAACTAAAATAATATAAAAAATTAATCAAGTAATAAAAAAAATTATTAAATATAAAAAAAATGAGAGAAAAAGAAATGTGTGCTTTATTTTTTTGTTAGGGTCCCACTAAAAAATAATTCAATGGGTAAAACATATGCGAGATTTTTGTTTATTGGATAAGAATTTATGTGAGTCTCACACCTTTTGAGAAGATAAGTGATAGTTTTGGGAGGAAAAAAATAATCTCAAGTGATATCTCAGCTGTTAGATTCACTCAAATGAATTTCAACAGTAGATATCGAGAGATAAATTTGAAATTCAAAATGAGTTATGATTTGTATTATAGATATGTTTGGTCTTGTTCTCAAATCTTATTTTCTAAGGGTGTTTGACTGTGCACTTTTTGGTGCAGAGGTGCAAAGTGGACTTTACCCTTCATCTATGTGTGTATTACAAGTAAAATTAAAGGCTAATAGGTATTAATCCACATTATGAAAATAAATTTGAGTCCCAATATCTTATTTATAACATTTTGCAATGTACTAAAAATATTAGGTCCAGTGGACCCCAGTCAAAAACAGCACATAGGCGACGTCTCCCCAATCACCTATGTAAAAGCCCAACAATATAATCTTCAGGTGAGGTTCATCTATGTATTTTAGGCCTAATAATATGCATTTTAGGCCTAATAACTCCCTCGGGCGGTCACCCAGGCGAGCACCCGTAACAACTATGATTCAAAGAAAGCAACAATATCTCTATGGTAAAAGAAGGAAAGGACAAACTCTAATATATTTACCAAAAAATTGTTGTGGATAAAACTCTTGAATCAATCAAAATACTTGAATGAAAGTGCTTACATTCTCATTCTCACTCGAGATTATGGCCACCAGAAGCAAACAATCAATGGGAAGATTTTCAAAAAGCTCAACCAATATTGAATTTTAAGAAACAGACCCAGACCTCAAGGGGATGTTATATCACAAGCAATGAATTATCAGCTTCATATTATAAGACATAAATTTCATTAGGACAAGCATGATTCAAGAGAAACTTCGAAAGAGGACATTTAACTACAAAGTTTATGTCTAGATATATGCAGACTTCTTTTCATCGATTTGCATGCAGAAGCATAACTAACTGAAACCAAGCTACGAAGTTTTCTTCCCCTTCGAGTCCTTCCATTCTTTGATTTCGGCATCTGCCTTTGCTTTCACGCTTGCATGAAACCCTGGATAAGGTTCATAGCCGAAAGACGATTGAAGAGCCTGCAAGAACCCAACAATTACAATTTATCCAATTTAATCTTCAGCTTAGAGTAGCCATCAATTTTTTTGCTTTTGATTGTGCAAGATAGTTACAAAATAACTTACTTCGAGCAATACGAAGAAAGGAGCCATTAGGAAGGCTTGAGCGAGGTTGTCCAGCAGAGCCGGTGCTCGTTTCTGCAAAACACGAAGTAAGTAGCAAGTTTCCTCATCTGACAGGAACATATAGAGCAATGACTAATGATGCAAATTATAGGATATGTTACCTCGAATACGCCATGGCCTATGAACTGTCCAGTCCAACATAACAACTGAGCTGTCAGAACGACCTGAATGTATAACCGAAGGATATCATCAGAATCGATTAAAGATAAGGGGAAAAATTACTCTTAAAAATCATTCAATTCATATTGATTCTAATAAATGAATAAGCAATAAACTTTACTACCTCAAGTTGCAATTGAAATGAAATTTTGGCATTCTGGGGGGATCAAATAGTCCACGACTCAAATATACCCTCTATGGCATAAATACGAGTTTTTCGGAAGTGCATGGATATTATCACTCAACCAAGGGCTTGTTGCGTTGGAAAAGAAGGCTTAATGGGCTACCATCTTCCATAAATACTAACTGAAAGGGATTGGAGGTACCGCCTTTGCAGTTTCAGCGGGCCAACTTCAAAGTCGTCGAGGTCAGATAACAAAAATCGTCCATTCTTAAGTCCTCAAACTGCTACCTTCCCTCATTCAACTTCTTGTATATTAGATCGGAAGACATCCTCCGTACTCTCATAACTTGGCTCACAACCCTCGTTTTTGAACCTTGCATTTTGGTCGAAAAGTATTCTGTTACATATTCCCATATATGATTTGCAAATTACAAGTTATTTTTCTTCGTGAAAGTCTGTTTGCGACCCAACAATGAGTCCTAAACTGTGTAGCAAACTTAGTCACATAATTCGCCTATCGAGGGTCCACTCCCGCTCCTAAATTATGAATTAACAAATTTTGATAAAAATCGTATAAAATTCGCAAATTTTAATTTTTGAGAGCACGGATTTTAAATTTTTTATTTATTTATATTTTTAAATTATCTTTTCTTAAATATTTTAACTGTATAAAAAATATTTGAATAAATTTTGTATTTATGGTAGTTTTTGCAACCCATTGCTTTTAAGTTCCGTTTGTTATAGGTATTTTTTTAGCTTACTTTTAACTAAATTATTTAATAAAAGATTTGGTCGTTAATTGTTTTGCTAGTTACAACAAATAAAAACTATTTTATTTTTTTAAAAAAATTATGAATTGAGTGTCAGACAACACAACTTATCTAACTATACATTTACTTAAAATAATCGATGTTATGTTTATCATCTATTTTTTTATCATTTTCATTCACCATTTAACATGATATATTTTACAACTATTGATCTTACAAACGGATTGATTATATTTGAGGATTTTTGGTTATCCCATATTAAATAAGAATTAATTAAATTCATAAAAAAATGATAAGGATAGCTTTTTTTCTTCCTAAAATAGCAAAACATTGATCATTTTTATCTTCAAAAATGATAGGTACACACCCAGACACACCCTCTCACAAACACAGTGGGATCCGCCTTAATTATGATTTTTTAAAAGTGGGTGTGTCTTCCGATCTAATATACTCTTGTACACACCTAAAAGTGGACGTATACCTATCATTGTTGTTTTATCTTTAATCCAAGCGGGCCTAAAATAAACTTAGATCAGTTAGTTGTTTAAACTTGGGTAAACCTCAGCTAGCCCAAGCTCATATATACAACCCCTTCAAGCCCAAACAACCAATCCAAGAATTGATGAAACCATGGAAATACATTTTTATTAGAGAAACCCTATTATTACAGAAAAATTATACAATAAAAAAATTAAAAGAATAATGTGGCAATATTATTATTGTTTATAAATACTGTTTTTATGGATGTTATGTATAAGATTATTTAGTATTTAAAAAATTAATAATCTAAATATAGTCGAATTTTTGAATTTACCCTAATTTCTGGGTGAATTCGTAGAAAACAACATATATATGTACGTGAAAATCCTCAAACTTGAGACCTGGACCTTGGGTAAAGAGTCAAAAGCCACCATACCAAGACCGTATCTATTGCTCAATTGAGAAATTTATTTCTTTTGAAATAATCTCTTTATTTTTTTTTACATTTTAATATATATAAATGGCTAACAATATTCAATTTTTATAATTTATTTATTAATAAATATACATATATAAATTTAATATATTATTTATTTCGACGCTCTCGCTCTCGTACTATTTTAACAATTGACGCTCTCGCACTCCCATTCCCGCTCCCGCTTTGTATGACCTAGATTGCAAGCCAAATAGTGGTAGGATCTTCATCCCATCTAATAATAGTGAAGTATTTTGGTTACCTTGTGGGTTTCCAGAGTTGCCATAATTCTCAAAATGTGACTAACATAGACCCTAAAACTGAAAAATACTTAAATATAAGATTATTAGGTTAACTAAAATATAAGAACACAGAGACTTCTGCACCAAGGATGAAGAGGTCGTGATGTCTAGTCAAAGATAAAGAAGGTAAGAATAGGGCATATCCATATTTTAATTTTACTGCATGGTTGCAAAGAAACTATAAGTATAACAAGTCTTAGGAAATAGGAATGAAGAATATGCGAGATCTGCCAATGTTAACTCTATCAAAACAACTACTGTTCATGGATATAGGAAAGTGTAAACAGAAGTCCTATAACAAGATGAGAATCAATAAAAGCAAACACGAAGTGACAAACAAAACACGAAGTAACATTGCTAAAGAAGTTGATCTTAGCAAGAGAAGTCTTAAAATCATGATTTACCGGAAGGTCTGGAACTTGAATATACCGAGCATCCTCCAATGTTCTTGATGGCATTTGAACAAACTAATGCTCTTACACAATCCATTTCCGTATTCAAATTCAATCCTCTTAAATGGAAATATACTACAGACGGCACACTCACGCTCAAATCTACTTTACTCTTGCAAGGCAACCATCTCACTTTACCCCAACCACCGTGCATACAGAAGCTCCCAATGCTTCCAAAAATCAAGTTCTTTATTTGTCTCCTTAGTCTATTTGTCATTATAAAAATCCAATCGCATCACTTTTAGCTCATAGAAATATTATATCTGATCCCAAATGTGTTTTATGTGGTGTAGATGAAGAAATAACTTCACATTTCAAGCACTCCCTATATTTTAAGTGAAACGCCCATGGCTGCTATTAGGTCCTTTGTCACCCTCAGGCAGATGTGGTTAACTCATAGTGCTATAGTGTCTCAAAACCAACCTTTTAATGCTTACAAACTCAAGTCTGACGTTGTATTCCACCTTAATTTTTCGAACCACCACTTCTTTTGAACTAACGTTGGATATAGTTCTCGTTATCTCAAGTTTGGCCCTGTAAAACCTATCCAATGGAATGGTCCACCTAATTCTTTCATAAAAGAAATTTATACGGTCCGGTTCATCCCAACTTAACCCAGGCAGGGCAGGTATCAGTGGGTGTGATCATTCACTACAACAACCTCATCCTAGACTACGATTCCATTCAAACCGTGATCAATCTCCACAGGAAGATGACCACGAAGAAGATCAATCTCTGAAGACTGCCTACAGTTAATGCTTAGGTTCAAGAAGCTACAAGTCGTTTTCGTCCACCAAGAAGGAAAAAAACGTCCAAAGTCGTAACTGATTGGCAGGACAAAGTATTAATTTGAATCAACCAGAACCATAAAACGCAGCTCCTCCTCAGATTCAAACACCAAAAGTGAGAAACTAAACGATTCCCTGAAGAGAACAGTAGGTAGATCAATTCACAACAAGATAAACATTTCATGTCATTGTTAGTAGCAAAGCCTATGTTTGACTCGTTAACAAACACAAGCTTGTGTTTGCTAGTGAATGAAGTCCACACAGAAACTCAGGTTTCTTCAACTTTACAATTACTGAGATTCAGTTTGAATTCATTAAGCACAAATGAAATAGAAATGAAAAAGTTAGACGATTCAATTGTTTGGGACTATTGGATCATCTATATTTTTTATTTCTATCTCATTTTCCATCACCAAATTCTTTATCCAAATAAGAGCATCTCCATTGCAAATATTAAAATTTTGTGTCAAAGTATCTACATGTACAAAAGTAGGACATAAATAAGTTTGTTAAATACTTAGTTAACTACTAAATACATGTCAATTCCATTGAACACCAACTAGTCAATCAACTAATATATTGATCACACCCAGTCATCACTCCTCTAGCCCACCCATCACTCACTCCACTATTTTTATATTTTTTTAATGAGATTGAGGCCCATGAGATTTTGCGAGAATGGTCCGCTAGCATATGCAATGCAGCAATGGAGAGAAAAATAATTCTTTTACATGTTAGTTAGCTACAGCTTACACTAACACGCTCTTCAATGTGCACAATGGAGATGCTCTTAAAGCCAAAATTCCAACTACGCCCTCTCATAAATTGTAGATTCTACAGCGAGAGATGTACATACCATGGATTCACCTCTTGTAAGAGGCGTGTGATTAGAGTTGTGGTTTTAAGTTGTGTACATAAAATTACCTTTCATCACGATTGTATTTAGATTAAAATTTTGGTGGAAAAAAAAGTATTAAAATTTTGGTGGAAAAAAAAGTAAAGGAAAATTGATAGATCCAACAAAAAAAACAATATCTTATAGAGGAAAGACCCACATGGAATTCAACAAAATCAAGGAAAATATAAAAAAAACAAAAGAGTACATATTCTTACAAATCCCATATTAAATTCATGAAAATAAAAAACTGATAACAGAAAACATCACCTTCCAAGCGAGTGAGAAGCCAAGGTGCTTTGCAAGGAGACTACCAGAGACCCAACAAGCCAAACAGAGCATAGCAGCCAGAGAACCAACTTTCTTATCCAAACAGACATAAAACAAAGCATAGATCAAAGTGACTAGAAGCCCAAGATTGGGAACCAACCCAATACGGCACTGAAATGGACAATCGAAGAAAGAAGGAGTGAAATAGAGGAGAACGAGAGAGGTGAAAAAGATTGGCCAAACAAACAACATGTGGATCAAAATATTCACTGAGTTGCTGTGGTACGCGCCGTAGAAGGCAAAGTGCCTCTCGATATCGAACAATCCGATCTTACCCATGGGAATTTTCACGGGAGAATTTTGGGTTTTTTAGAGGTGGAAGATTTTGGTGGTTTTCCGGGAAAGCTGTGATGGGTATTTGAGGAATTGAAGGGTGAAGATTATTGGGTATTTGAAGGAAGGAGACGAACACAGAGTAATCAAAAACCAGAGCCTCGTCGTCCATTGGAATTTTCCTCGTACCGACAATGACAATGACAATGACAAAGACAAAGGAAAAGAAAATGCTAACCCACGCGTGATGAGAAAGGAAAAGAAAATGTTGGCTACACCGTCTCATAAATACAGTGAAATTTAATTTAATTAGGATAAAAATTTTTAATTAGGACAGGTCTTTAATTAGTCCTAATTAAGACGGATTTTATTATATTTATAAAAAGATATGTCTCAATGTATATATTTTTTAGTGTGTACTTATTATTTTTGTTGTGCTTATTCTGAAAAAGACAAATAATTTTGTATTTGATAATAGATTTTTATTTTAAAATAACTTTCGTATATTTTAAAAAAAAAATACTTTTCCATAATGAAAAAGTAGAATAAAAATAAATATAAATATATAAAAAAATCATATTTATTATAATGGAATCAATTATCCGTAATGTCAACTTCACTTCCACACATTGAGAGAGAGAGAGAGAGAGTGTGTTAATGGGTACCAGGCCCCAGCCCAGTACAAAGTGAAATGGGTTCGAAAGAACCCAATAAAGTAAACGAGCCCTGCTCCACCTAGTGAAAGGCTTTTAAGGCCCATGGGACGGTGGAGTGGGAAAAAAATAACAAGTTGAGAAGGCGTGGCCCATGCAGGTCTCGAACCTGCGACCTTCGCGTTATTAGCACGACGCTCTAACCAACTGAGCTAATAGGCCACATGGAAAACAAACCTTCACTTTATTATTTAGTATAAAATTCAGTCTGGCATAGCTTGTTTTTGAGATTTTTCAGCTGCTTTGGTTTACAAGAGATTTTTCATTTTTATATAAAAAATTAAAATTTATAAAAAAAATATATATATATATATATATAATTAATTAACTAATTGTTTGAGTAAAAATATTATTTTTAGTGATTTTGTTTTAATTAGATAAAAAAATTACATTTTCAAACTCCTCTTTCCAAAAAGAAAGAATAATATCATTTTAATAGCATAGTTTATGACTTCTTTTAATAATATATTTTTAAAAATAAATTATGAATTCATTTTTTCAACTCACTAGCTATTTTTCCTAAGTTTAGGAAACGCAAAATTATCATGTTTCTCTGCTCTTTCTACGTGACTCTCTTCAAGTCATGATAGCAACTCTTCCTATATCAGAATAAAATCCTAACTCCGTCGCTAAAGAAGAACATCCACTATTTTATTATACACACGTATAGATAGATAGATAGATAGATAGACAGATGATTTTGATATTCTTAACACGCGCATAAAGAAATGCAAATCTGCCTTCCATGTTCTAGAAGATTTTGTTGCCTTTGACTGGGCAATCCACACTAAAAACAATGGGCCATATTGTAAAAACAATGGGCTATATTGTAAAACCAAGATCCTGGGGGTTGTATTTGGATAGGGAAAGATTTTTAGAGAGAATAGAAAAACAATAAAAAAAAAAAAAATTATTTATTTTTGTTAAATTTTTAATCTAAACACAGCCCAGACGATTGAATTGAATGAACACTGAGGAATGGAAGCTTATTTACATGGTCTTCAATTAATCTTCACATAACAACAGGATAGTTTGGGTAAAAAATTTAATCATTTTTGTATTTAGTGGATTTATTTTTTGCATTTTTTTTAAATAAAAACCACGAAAGGCAAATGAATCCAAATAATGAATTATTTTTTTATTAAAATTGTCTCTAAAATTATTTTTGATTAAAAAAATATAAGAAATTAATCAAAATATAAGAAAATTTCTCTAAAAACGAAATTAATCCAAATAAAAAAATTAAAATCCATGATCCAAAATTAAATTTATGTATCTAACAAGTCGTTTTTTTTATTATTATGTACCAACATAATAATATAAAAATAATGGGGCTCTGTTCCTCTATGATTATATATATATATATATATATATATTAGATTTTCGTGTTTTTGGAGGGGCATGGGAAACCACCCCTGCATGCACACAAATTAAGGAAACAAAATAATCTTCTTCTTCTTCTTCTTTTGTCATATATGGAAAATAAGAAGAAAATGAAAATTATCTAAAAAAGATTTATGCCCCAATTTTTTTATATAAGAAATTGGATTCTCTTTAGGCTATTATTTTGATTTGATGTGGGATGTCCTAATTCAATTAGTGGGTCCCACCTCTAATAATCTAAATTGCAATTAAAATGGGTCTCACACCAACCCTAGGAAGCTAACACAGAAACCTCCAACCCAAATACTAGACTGCAAAGAATTATTCTCTCTTTTTTTTCCGATTGGGGATGAATAGGGATGTAAATTGTTCGGTTTGGTCGATTTTGGAGAAAATCTAGTACTAAATTGATAATTTTGTTTTGGCTTTTTAGTGCATCAAAAACGATCAAGATTATTAGCGAATCACACCGAACTGTTGTGTTTCTCCGTGGTTCAGTTCTGTGCATTTCAATTTGTTTGAGTTTTTACACTTTAGTCAATCAATTAATTATTAAAAGTTATTTAAATTGGGTTTAATTTAGAACAAATGTGTCTGCACCAAGTATTCAACATGTTTTAACTTAACCAAATCCTAAAACTATAGCGATTAAATTTGAGCATACATTATGTTTAATGTTATGTAATAAAGTATTTTTACATCTAATGCTACATTGGTAAGGCTATTAAAGATGACTCCCTTTAATTAGTCAATTTCAGTGTTTCGTTCAGTTTTTAATTATTAAAACCGCTACCGAATTGGAAATAATTTATTTTTAATTTTTAAAATCGTTCAAATCGATTCAATGTAAAAAATCAATCAAAATTCACCGATTTGATTCGATATGGTCTATTTCATCAATTTAGCGTTTTTTCTTACCCCCTTGGGGATGAGAATCATTCTTTTTTTATGAATAGATTTCATTTATTTTCTCCTGATATATTCAAAATTAAAATACAATAAGTTTTGTGAAAGCAACTTGATAACCACCTAACCCTAACCCTAACCCTAACCCTAAGTCCCTAGTGACAATACCTAAACCCTTCAAACCCACCACATTCACCACCAGCTCTTCCTCTAGAACCACCCCACCCCTTTTTATCGTCCAACCTGTATGGCTCCTCCACCACCAATAGCTCTCGCAAATACCTTCACCACCAAAGTCAGCTCCCCCCAACCCGACCCTTGCCACAACGCCTTCCCCAATTCCTTCCCGCTTCCCTCTCCCTCAAACCTCATCTCACATGGGTTTGTGGTACAAACTAATTTTGTTTTGCTAGGAAATTCAATTAATGCCCTTTACTTTCCAACGTGGCATTTTATGTTACCAATTTGGACGGAATTTACCAATCTCTCAACTGAACTTAGTTCAATACTTCATGGGATAATGCGGACAAAATTTTACTTTGAGGGCTTAAGTGGATATCATTCAATACTTGAAGTGGGCAAAGTGTAATTTTTCTAAAGAACTTTAATGCCCTGATGGGTAAAACTTAAGATTCGTTGGGTTTCACATTGACTAAACCTTAAGCAAGGCACTAAACACGAGACATTTTTAATGATGATTTTTATTTTTTTAAAAAGAGATTTATTTAATGGTTTTGCTACATTATATTTTTCAAAAGACAACTTTGTCCAGCTCACTAGCAGGGACGGAATTAGAATTTTATCTCTGGAGAATTATGGTAGAGATTAAGAACATACATTAAAATTATCGGGCCACCATATTGTATTGTATTTGTGTAATATATATATATATATATATATATATAAAATTATGACAAAAATAAAGGAGATTATAACCCCTTACTATCAAAATACAGCTCCGTCCATGCTCACTAGCATGCTCCGAAGAAATACTCTTGGTATAAGTTGCTATCTCAAGGGGTCTAATTGGAATTACACGTAATAAAAGCACTGAACCCTAGAATCCACCTTCACCGTGATTATTGCCCTTATCCATTTGTATATCTAGTCAAACAGCAATTTGATACTACAATCGAGGCATTTTTTTAAATCTTTTTCTCCCCTTTTTCTTTGCATGGTTTCGAATTTAAAAATAAATATTAATAGATACCCATATCAAAA
>BRYE01000023.1:16785448-16797948 GCA_030159115.1 Actinidia arguta var. hypoleuca
CTACCACCATTACAAAACAATCTACCAATTCTTCAAGTGGGATCTCATTGTTTAGTTCTAAAAAGAGCATGTCAGGACTCAAGATGCCCTGGAACTGACGTGGATCTTTCAGTTTTCTGTCAGTCATCCGACCCACAAAATTATAATGTGGATGAGGATGAGTACGTGGACATCCCCTCTTCATCAACTTTTTAAAAAATAAAATAAAATAATTTTTAAAAATATTTTTAAAATATAAAAATTGAAAGAGGATGGACGATATGGGTATTGGATTTTTTATTTTTTTTAGGATTTCATGAAAAAGCAAAAGCAATATTGGACTTTAAAATCAAAAAGTGGCAAAAATGGGAGAAAAATTTTTTTGCTACAAATTTGAATCAAATTTTTGACAAAGCTGCACGTTCAATTCCTACTCCTTTTTACATGTTTTTTTGTATTGAAATCTTCTCCGAAAAATTAATCTCGTCCCTCCCTAAGGCTATGTTTGGAAATTGTAGAAAGGAAAAGAAAAGAAGGGAAAAGTAGACAAGTAATTAAAAGGAAGATTATAGAGAAAATGAGGTTATTTTTCTTTCTTTTTTTGATTTTGTTGAGATTTTGGACAGGCTGTTTTGGACCCAAATTTTGGGTGGATCTCAATTATCGAGTGAGGTGAACTATATGAGGAATATGTTTGTTTTTGCGAGTAGATAGCTGTAGTGTATTCGTTTGTCTAAAACGAATGAATATGAATGATAAATTGTTCATCAAATAAGCACCATAAAAATAGAATGTGGATGAAATAAGTTGAATAACACATAAGAATAAAGGAAACTTTTCATTATTTTTAATAGTTCTTAAGTGCTTGGTTTTGCACTATGAGGTTAGGCCCTTAGGGCACCTAAGTTTTGTAGATGGGGAAGTTATGAACCAAGTGAGTTTAACCCACGTGAACATAAATTTTCACACTTGAGCGGCTGCATTGCACCCGATGTCCCTGCTCAGTACGGGGTTGTGTTGTTTGAAAATATATTTTTTTTTTAAAAATCAATCCAATTAATTAGAAATTAACTCATGAAATATCTTTCAAATACTTACACAGTCATAATTTAATACCCATATTTTTTATGACCCATAATATTTTTTTTTATTCTAAAATTGTTAACCCAATTAATTGCTGGGTTAAATTCTGAAATCAAAATATTTCAATTTTGATTTAGAATTGAAAATAGTGACACGCTGATTAATTGGAGAAACCTCATGGAATTTTGTCAAATCTATAAAAATACATCTCATGCACCATTTCATGGCACAGAAAAAAGAAAGGACAGCCCCCCGGGGCACAACAGGATGGCAAAAGAGAAGAGACCATAAAATCATGCTGGAGGCCATCAGCATGGTTTCGAATTCTGATGGAGACAAATTTGATTCCTTTTTGAGTATGATCTTGGTGGTAATATCAGTCGATCTGATTTCAAAAACTAATCATCCAGGCACTTCTCGCAATTTACCTGATAGCAGCATTGAGAGGCCAAGGTTGCTATCTCCAAATTAGTCAGACGTAAGACTAGATCTGGGTCATAAAAAAAAAAAGGGCAAGAAAAACTAAAAGTTTTTTTCTATCTGCCTCAATCGACAATGAATCTTAATCCAGGCCTCCGATTCTTTTTTTTTTTTATAGATAATTTTTGTATTCTTTTTTCAGTTCTAGACCTTCGATTCTTTTTTTGATATATATTTTTTTTCTTTTTTCAATTATGTATTATGTTTTATTTATGTACACCAACGGTTTATTTAAATTTATAGTTCATATATAATTTGTTCATTGTAATGTTTTTTGAATAAAAGAAAAATAATAGATTTCTCAAGGAAAGGAAATAAAAAGGAGAAATAACAATAATCTCTCCTCGTTTAATTTTAAAAGAAAGCAAAAGAAAATGAGAAAAAAAATTAAATAAACAAAAAGAAAATATATATGAAAAAAGGACCAGTATTCTGCGATCCAGTATTTTAAGTTCCTTTTTGAGTCAATTTTGTTTATTCAAACCGTCATTTTATAGAACTCATATTGGAACTATAACACTGATCAGAAATGGTCTATCAAATTCAATTTCTAACAAGAGAAATAGATATAATCTTATTTGTCATTTATTAAGTTATAAAATAATACAAAATAAATAACAATTTGTATTTAATCAGTATAATTTTTTAACAAGTCAACAATATGAACATTTTGAATAACCAAATGGGATCCAAAAAGCTTGCACTGCACTGTTCAATCCAAACCACACAACTTCATATTTTAAATGAGAAGGAGAATAATTTTTTTCTTACTTTTCCCTTTCTTTTCTCAAGTTCCAAACAAAGTGTTTTGTGCAGCAGAATACTAATTCCAATCCTTCATCTTTAAAATCTGAGATACAATAATGCTTTCCCGAGTATTACTAGTTCATCCTTAGATTGTGTTCTTTCTTAGTGTATTACAACTTTGATTAAAGGAAGGTAGTTCCCTTCTCACATTTTTAATAAATTTAAGAGTTTAATATATTATTTTAATTTCAAAGTATTTACTTAACCTCCAAACTTTCCAACTATGCCTTTGATATAATTAGTAATCAAGGTTTTAATTAAAATAAAATTCCAAACTACCAACCAAGGATCAAAATTTCGTTTCGAAGGGTTGTTTCGATTGGCTCGGAAACGAAAACGTTTTGAAAGTGATAAATAATAAAATACAATCTCTCGTATGAAAATGTACATCATTTATAAAAAATTTAAATTTTAGTTAATATAACTTATTGTTTAGGTATAAAGCATTGTGTTTTGGTATATTTTTCTATGTTTCAGCGTTTTTCGATCGTACTAATAGTGTTTAGTTATTCTACTAATGTTTTACTTCGGTCTCTTAAAAAACAGAAACGTTTCGACTGTTTCGATAGAAATAGAAAGAAATTTTATTCCTTGCTACCAACAAAGGTTTTTTATTCTGTCTGTGTTTAGATGAAAGGTTTGGTGGAAAAATTGAAAAGAAAGTGAAAAAGTTAAAAGATTAACCGATTCAAGCTAACTTATTAATTTTATTTTTACTTTTCCTCTACAAATCCTTAAACCAAACACAGCCTAAACAAATTGAGAAGGTTTGTACCGTCCCCTTTAACACAGCCAACAGTCATGTTCTTGCTCGTTGGAACGACAAATTCATACCTGGTGCAACGAACCGTGATACTCCATATCCCTGTTCAGCTTGTTATAAGCTCATTCATGATTGGCTTCTGATGTAAAGCTAGCAGTTCTTGGTTTAAACAAGTTAGAAGTTGTGGATTTGCAGCCATTAAAATCAGTTTACGCTTTCTTCAAACAAAACCCTTTGCATATTCAAGTCCAAAAGAGTCCATCTGGGTAACATTTTATTCCATGAAACACACTTGGAGCCCAAGTGGTTCCCAGGCTACAATTCCGGGTTTGCTCTTCTCATGTATCAATTATCAGGCTTCCTAACACACTATATCTGCAATTTAATCAAAATCAAGCTAAAAAATATGAAAAGTGCAAAAAAAACTAGGAATTATCATCTAAAAACTGGAAAACGTCTGAAAAACTGAGAAAGAAAAACCATGACCAGAGGCAAGGTAAGATCCAGTGTTTTTGATGGTTTTGCCTCAGAGGTAGTGACAATCACGAATCATCATCTAGATGTCTGATAATACGTGCATATAAATGCATCATTGGCAAATCGAGAACTCTCCATTTTCACAAAATAGAGCTATGATTTATTTCATCTTCTGAGCTTGAAGTGACCTCATGCACAATAATATGTCAAATAGTAACAATGCAAAAACTAACCAATTCAATTAAAACCAGTACATGCACAATATAAATACAAAACGGAAAATGTTATGCGGTCCTTATAAATGTTCAAAACCAATTTGTTGGTATACAATATATGGAAGGAAAATCAAAGAAGGTATGATTATGAATGTGAACGGTAAAATAAGTAGATAACATAAATACAAAAAGAAAACAAAATCAACTAAAAAAACCCTACTATAGGGTTGGGTTTGGGGTTGCCTCAGTGCTCTTAAAATGGGACCACTTTAAGTTCATTTTAGCTATCTAAACCATTCATATTATAGAACATGTTGAGTTCATCACCCATTCAAAAATCATATTAATCAAACAGTAATAATTATATGATCTAAACTCATTTGTTTTATAATAATTGATCAGTGGCAAGTAGGACTTTCTCAATATATACTAAAAAAGACTTGATTTTTTTAATAGGTCATAAACTCAAGGAAATTTATAAATTCTAACAGTTTAGATTATAAAGATGTGTGAATGATATATTATAGGGTTCGGAAGGTACGTTACAAATCCAGATTTTAACTGACATATTTTTTAGTAAATATCGGCCAAAATAAAGCCATATCACCATATCACAGATACTGGTGTTACCTATTACCAAAATACAAAAACCTTCCTTACTAGCAAATGTGACCAAGTTTATGCATCAGAGAGATTCCCAAAGACAAATCATCATACTCCAATATGGGAATTCTGATGTCCCTGTCTGTTTCATCGTCACTTGCACAAACTACTGTCTATAACTACAACATTTAAAGTGGCTAAGAACACTAGAACAATCATTTTTTGAAGTAATTTGAACAAGTGTTGAAAAAAATTGTTTCAATCCATATCATTAAGATGAAAGACCCTACATGATCTTCAAACAAGTGCCTCAGATTAAAAGTTCTTTTCATTGTAGTAACTCAAAGTATATTTAAAACCATCATTGGCACTCATACTTATACCAAAAAGAAGAAGATGAAACAAATATTCCCAGCAACACTCTCAAAACTTTCACAAAAATCTAGCTGCTACATAAACAAACCCATCTCAATATTTTATACACATTATAGTTTCCAGAACACAACATAAATAGACACAACTTTCACAAAAATCTAGCTAGATAAACACACCCATCTCAATATTTTACACACATTATAGTTTCCAAAACATAACAAAAATAGACACAATACACAAACACAGGGACATTCAAATGACTGTGCCAGAAGTCACTAATAAAAGGATGCATCAGAGAGATTCCCAAAGACTAAGTCATCATACTCCATAGAAGTGCTGATGTCCCTGTCTATTTTATCATCACTTGCAAATTATCAAAACAAATTCCAACTCATAACAGAGCAGTAACTCAAATACCCATTTTTTTTATATTGTAAACATGAGCTCTTTTCAGCAACATCAAAAACATGAATCAAGGGCCTGAGATTAGTTTCAGTTCCTATTGATCTGCACAGAGACTGGCATAATCAAATCAAACAATGAAACACGTAACAACTGTTATCAAAATCAAGTATAAGTAACAATCGTTATCTAAATCACCACCCAAATAACATAAAAAAAAAATCGAAAAATTACGACTTTTTACCATTCAAGGAGCGACAAATCACAAGTTATTGAAAAGCGGCCCGACGAGAAAACAAAAAACCCTAACTCGTGAATGTCTCCATTGGGAGGAGATTGTGTGCAGAGAATGCTGCTTGAGAAGCTTTTATATTGTTGTGGACATATTAGGGTTTATGGGACTTGCTGGGTGTGGTGGCGGAAAGGGTATTATAGACGGCTGCGATATATTCATGGGCTCGGATGAGATCGAGACCGTCTATTTGAAAAGAAATATGAAGTGGGTAAATTACATTCAACTTCCCTCGACTAATACTTAGTTTCACTTTATGCCCTATTGTTTTAAACTCAACACTTTATCACATTAAACTATACGAATAAAAAAACGACACGTGCTATTTTCCACCCAAAACATGAATATATCGAGGGAGTAAATGTCTTGTGTAAACTATAGGGAAGTAACTCGGAAATGAGTCAAAGTTCAGGGTGGTTTGGTATAATTTAGCCTATGTAAAATTGCTTGTGTGCATCTTTTAGACTCTTGAGTAATTCATTGTGCTCTTTTAATTCTAATTTCCCTATTTTTAAGTTAATAGTTTGAACTGTTTTCACTTTAATTTTAATTTTTTAATTTTCGTGATTTTTTTTTAGTATTTGTTAATTCTTTTTTATTTTTTTAGCTCGTTGCAGTTCAAAAAACTAGAAAATAAAAAATAATAAAAATTATATTTAAAATTCTAATAAAGGTAAAAATAAATCGATCTTCGCCTTATTTTGTATTTGGATCTTGGGTTTCTATAGGGAGAATATAATAAATGGGGAAGGGTATTAAACATGGCCAATATTTCCTGATATTTTTCAAAAAATCAAGTTAATAATATTTTCTTATTTTTTCATAAAGTATTTCTCCCCATATATATTCAAAAATCCAAAACATCTAATGGGCCGACAACTAATGGGTTTTGTCACGGGCTTCCTTTAACCCAATAGTTTGACCAAATTTCTTTGCGACCCAATAAGACTATAAGAGGTGGTTTTGTCATTTGTCATGGGCTTTTTTTTAATATTATATTTTATCTTATATTATTTTATTTTATTAGGAGAGGGGGTCGCCTTGGACCCATAAAGTGATTTAAATCATTCCTCTTATAAAACTTGTTGAGATATCATCGTTACAAAAAAAACACATTAATCCTATCAATAGTCGCATTATAATAACGTATTTGTGTTAAAAAAATGAGCGATTCATTATAATAATCATATTTTTCATCTAAACAAAAGTTATTTGATCGTGTAACACTAATATTTGATTAGTTTATTTTTTTAAGTAAATAACATTTTCAACGAGACAACAAGACAAACGGTTTGGATCACAATAAACAAGCATTACTAATACCTATGGATGTTGCCTTTTATAAAGTTTAACAAATGTTTTCCTATCCACTTCAGGGACATATAGAAGATGGTGATGACTCACAAAGTGATCTTTCTTGCTCACTTGGATGTAAAGTTTTTGGTGACCCTTGTTGCGCTGGATACAAAAGTTGCGGATTTTGTGTGTTTGGATTCTCTACCGTTTTCATTTCCTTTTAATTTTATTTTATTTTTAGTAAATTTGGAATCCAAACACAATCTTGGTGGGGGAAAAGATCATAAAATTTTCCAATTTCCATTTTTTTCCGTCACAAAATCCTTATCTAAACACAACCTAACTAAACCACTCAATTTTTGGGCATTTGGTATTTAAAGAATGAATCAAGCTTTTCTGTAGTCCAATTTGAGAATTCACCGGTATAGTTCAAGTATTTTGAATTATATTTTTAGGCCATTTTGATGATACAAACTCTTTATATATTGTAGACATTATCGAGAATTTTAATACTGTAAAAAAATACATTGATCGAATACAAATTAATGGTCGATTAATATCAATTTATATAAAGATAAATAGATATAATTATGTGTGACACACTCCTTTATTAAGTTATAAAATAATATTGAACGATTATTGAAATGCGCCCGATTAACGTGATTTTTTACAGTACTTATCTTCACAACGGAGTTTACAATATAAACACCTTAAATCATTAAAATGAACAAAAAAAGAGTTTTAAAATGTTTAAATTATACCGGTACAATTCATTACTTAAAATTCAGATAAGCCAAGTTGTTAAAGAATCTGCGGCCAATACCTAGCCTTTAACTATGTTTAAAAACTTTTTGATTAGTCAATTACGTTCAAGAAAAGTGGTGGTCCAAATTAACGGATGCATGAATTAATTGGCAATATTGGTTACGGCACTGTCACCATCACAGGTTGAAATGAAGTAATTAAGTCTCAAAAATAAATAAATAAATAGAAGACGTTAAAAGTGGAGTATGAATAAAAATTATTTATTTTTTAAGTTGAATAATTATGTTATAAAATAGTAATGAGAATAATTCTAAAAACGCTTTTATGTCGAGTAAATAACGTTTTAAGTCACTAGAGAATACCGAGCACAATACTAAATGCGCTTACAATGGAAGAAGTAATATAAATAAAAAATTTAGACGATTTAATCGTTGGGCACTATTAGATTGCATATATTTTTTTCTAAATACGTTCAGCTTATAAACCACGTCGATGTTTTCCTTTAATGAGCAATTAAATCAATAAAATAATTGACTTTATCTCGATTTTAATCAATAATGGCGCCAACTAAATGTTTAATTTTAATTTATTTAAGTTTCTTTTATTGTTCTTATTATTAAGTAAAAATAATGAAGTGTTGCATTTCATGTTCAGGCATGTGCACATACACGTAGCGTGGGGTACAGCATGCCGATAAAGTGCACGCGCGTGTGGAGTTTAAATTTTAAAATTAATGGCGAATGATCCACGAACGTCAAAGAGAATCAAATGACCGAAGGGTAAATTTCATTGACCTCGCTTTTTATTTTTGATAAATACAACTATTTTCCTATGTGATGTTTGATAATCGTTTAATTTTTATTTTTTTGTTTAATTTTTATCTTTTGATATAAACGTAAATAAAAGTGTTATAATTTATAATTATAAACAATGCAAAATTACAATCACTATTACTGAAAATAGTGAAAAAAAAAAATTATTTTGTTTACAAAATCACCACATCTACCTCCACCACAATCGCCGCCGCTGCCATCATATTTTTATTTTTAAATAATTTAAAAAAAAATTGAACACAAATAAATTTTTAATTTCTGTTTTACAAAAAATAAATCAAACTAAACAAACACAAAAAATAAAAAATAAAAACGTTAACAAACATACCCCTAATGTCAAGATTATTTTTTTGAGTTTAATTTTGTGCAAAAATAACAAACTTACCTTTCGATTTTGGGATTCTGATTTTTTTTCTCAATACACTAATTAAGATAAATTAATGTTCTCTTTTTTCTCCCCTCAAAATACCATTTATTTATAACTTATTTTATTTTTTAATTTTTTATTAATAATTATTTTTTTAAAAGAAGAATTGATCTAAATATTTTATTTTTTAAGTACTCCTAATAAAAAATGTATTTTAAAAAATAAAATTTTGTTATCAAAAATAAAACTTTGTTAAAAAAATAATTTAAATTTTTTACTTTTTAAGTACTCATAATCTAAATATATTTTTAAATTAAATTATTTATATTTTTTTTAAAAAAAAGAGAGAATATTTATTTATCTTAATAGTTTTATTGAGAAAAAAATTTAAAAGCCCTAAATTAAGGGGTAAGCTTGTTATTTTTGAATAAAAATAAGTTTCAAGATGAATTTTAACATTAATTTTAAAAGTATGAGAAGTCAAAATTATTTTTAAAACTATTAAAAAGTTAGTTGTACTTTTAAGAAATATCAGGGGAGGTCATTGAAATTTACCAATTACTAGTAATCTGATTTTAGCTTGGTGACTATTCTCTTCTTTTACAGGCTGCTTCCACAAGCCTGAAAGATTATCCCACAAAAAAAGTACAGTGATGATCCGAAAACGTCCATCTTGTAGGTCTTAGAGATCTTGTAGGAAAAGTTATTTTCAAAAAATTAATCTTATCGATATCTATAAACACAAAAATAAATCAATTTCATATAATATTAATACAATTATATGAGCCGTTCATTTTATAAAATAAAAAGTAATTTGTTCATTTGTTTATAAACGTACATTAATGAAACTAATTTTTTACATGAATAACATTTACTGGACGGCCAATGAGATGATCAACTCGGACCATTAGTGTAAGCCCAAGTGGGCCACACAAGAAGGGTATGGAGAAATGAGGTCAAAGGGAAGCTCACCCTTGCTAATATGGAATTGATTACTTTTATCCTCCAACACTTGGACAAATTAATCAAATTATGCGGCTTATCAGTCCAAAGGTTGAACCATAAAAAAGTGCTTTTGGGAGAACAGAACAGGCTTCTCTGAACAACTTTATACTATGTGAGATTTCAATTTCATTGGACCCACTTAAATTATTTGAACCGTTTATCTTGTAAAACACATTTGAAAAATTATTCATTCAAGAAATCAAGCTAATCGAAAATTAATGATGACATCATCAAATCATATTCGTTTTAAAAAACTAGACATCTTTGCACTGTGCTTGATCTGGCCTATTTTTAAAAATTCCGTCCCCGCATCGTACTTTTGTGATTTTGATAACACCATACTTGAAAACTTGAGTTTTGAGGAACTTGTACATAAAGGAAGATTATTTAGAGCTATTAAAAACAATACTCTACACTAGTCAGTAAATGACATATCTACACATATTATCATAATTTAAATAAAAAATAATAAATCTTATTATTTAGACTAATCATTCTAAAGTTACACACCGAATGATCGAGTAAGTTAGGTTCACATAACTGAATAAAAACGACCAAACCCCAGAAAGTCAGGTCAAAAAGTAAGAACACAACTCTTCTTTTCCAAGGCCATATTGCTGTCACTGACTCTGGGCTTCCATCAATTAATTTGAAATTTCCAAGTTTTTTGCACTTCGGATTTTGGAAAGATTGTCACGTACACTTTGTGCGAAAAGATTCGCATGAATTCTTATCTTGTAAGAGTTCCTTTTGTCAAGAATACAGTTGCTAGGGGATAACATTGAAAACTATCCAAAAAAAGAAGAAGAGGATAATATTGAAAATTTTTATAACAGACGAAAAATCTTTCTCCTCCATCTTTGGACTTTTAAGTTTAAAAAAATGTTGGTTATGAAAAGAAGGCATAAGATTTAATTTCTTGTGCCCTACCGCCCATAACAACAAGCCCAGCGATCAAACAACGATGCAACAAGAAGTGTTGCTATTGTTAAAAGAACCTATGGGTCAAACTCAACCCTAACAATCGGCTTGCAAGGTGAGGGTTGTCCAATGGTTTATAAGGAGGTACATGCTTTCGATATAGGCGATGTGGGACTTCACTCACACCCACCCTTACGCGAAGCGTGGAGATGTGAGGTAAGAGCATGAGCTGAGTGATCCAAGAGGTGTGGGACTTCACTCACGGCGAGAACGTGAGCTGAACGGTCCAAAAGGAGAAGATCTTTCGGAACCTAGCTTTGATACCATGTTAGAAGAATCTATGGGCCTAACTCAACTTTGAAAATCGATTTGCAAGGTGAGGATTGTCTAAGAGCTTATAAGGAGGTACATGCCTTCGTATACAAGCGATGTGAGACTTCACTCATAGTTATGAAATCCACGGTAAAAAGGTTTGCCCTTTCATGAGAGAGAGATGGAGAAAGGGAATAGAGACAATAGATTTAGGGGGAGATTAATGCAATAAATAAACTCTGATCATCTTTTAATTTACTATAACCATCTTATATTTCTGAGTTTGAATCCAAAAGTGAAACGGGTCAAGGTTATAGCGGATTCAATATCCAACTGTATGTTTAGAGATTTTCACATAAATGGGCACTTAAAACATGGGAGATAGAAATGTTTGAAGAAAAAGAGCAAATTAAAACGTATGAAAGGCCTATCTATTAATGGAAATTCAAGAAAGAAAAGTTGGAGATTTTGCAGTATTTTTCATTTATTTTTAGTGAAAATAATCAATCTAGACTTACCCTCCCTATATTTTGCCAAAACTCATAATTATGAATATACTTTAAGAAATTCACTTTTTAACTTTATTATTATACATAGAGTTTTTTTTTACCCTCGATAACAAAATGAAAGTTTTTGTTTTAAGGTGTTTAATTTGTTGCAATTAAATATTTAAGGTTGAATCTGTTATCAAGATCAAACTCTGGATTTTTTTTATATAAAAAAATTGCTTCTGTCATTTTGAATCTTTTGTATAAAAAACTATTAATCATAATTCAATGGACAATTATACAAACAGAAAATTCATACAAAATTTATACAAAAAATAAAAAAGAGAGATTATTCAGTTCTCTAAAAGCATTGCTATACATCATTTAATGAATGAGACGTCTACACATATTTACAGACAAAAAAATAAAAATAAACTCCACTGTTTAAACCAATCATTTTAATGCAAAAGCACCACTGAAATTTGCTCAGCACTAAATAATTTCTCATTGTGAAAACTTCAAATCTGTAATTTTATCAGAGATGAAAAGAACTGTCCTTTTATATTAGTATTCCCTTTTTGCCCCTCTGGTTGTTTTAGAATTTTGTCTCTTTTGATTTCAGTTGGAAAAATCAGAGAGAGAAGGAAAATGAAGCCAAAATTGTTTTGTAACGAGGAAGGAGATAAATTTGGCTTGTTTCGCCATGTTCAGTTGCTACGTGCATTCCCCGTAAAACCCTCCTTTCCTCTCATTAGCTGGATGCCATAACCTCCTCCATATCTACTTTTGGAATTTTCTGCTATTTTATTTGTTTTAATTTTATTAATAACAATATATTTTGTACAATATGTTAGAAATTATAGAGAGAGAATGAGAGAATGAACTGTATATTGTTGTATATTGAATGATATGAATATACACATGTCCTCTTTATATATAGAGGAATATCAGAAAGGTATTGTTTACATAAAGGAAATAACAATAATGTAAATGAGGTAACATATCAATCAGAATATATTCTGATTATCAATTAGGAA
>BRYE01000023.1:16805448-16807948 GCA_030159115.1 Actinidia arguta var. hypoleuca
TTCGTAAGAATTAGTATCGGATAGCAAATTGATGAACAATTCAAAGAGTCAAAAGTTTGATTTATGTGTTTCAAAAGACAAGATATATATGAGATATTTGGGTAAAACTTTAGGTGGAATTTTAATTTTTTCCCAATTAATTAACACAAACAACTATAGTTTAATGAGTGGGGCCCCCATTTTTCATCTACACAAAGCAACAATGGTTGAAAATTTATATTTTAATGAGTGTAAGTCATTTATTTTTTGTTAACTTATTAGAGAATATTAACAACTCTAGAATTTAGGATGGTAGAGTCCACTTGGCACACCTTTAATTAAACCATTAGAAAATAAAAAAAAGGGTTAGCTAACTAATTTATACTAACCCACCCACCACCCACCCCTTCCACAGGTATTAATTAAATCTATTTATACTAACTCAGCCAACCACTTGTCATGCATTTATTGGACACCAAGGCAATGTATCATAAAATCTTCCTATGTGGCAAAACCTAGGACCCACAAAATCATTCCACAACCAACAGCAACAAATAAATAGATTTGTGGATGTGGGAGGTAGATTAGATACCTTGGCTCACATTGATCAATCTGAAATTCACAGATAACATCTCAATCGTTGATTCACAAAATCTAGCCAATCAACCATCACAATTCAACAACTCACAAGAGCCACTAAAATCACTGAAATGAAATTACGAAAGCGCATACAAAACATACACTTTGTGCTTACCATATCACGCTGCCCCCCTTCAACGACTCAACCTTCTCCCTCCACAAGAAAATTAAGGGCGGAGAGAATGGCCACCTTCAATGCACAGGCGTCCATCTCCACCTTCCGCAAAATCCCAGTTCCTTACCGGTTCTCCCACAAACAAAATCTTCATTAAACTGGCAAAATCTTCATCGCTGAGGACATTCAAAGTTCAAGCCAATAAAGGAGAGTGGTTACCGGGCTTGCCATCCCCGGCCTACCTCAACGGCGGTAAACTTTTGAAACCACCACATTTTTACGAGATAAATTATCTCACCTTAGGTCTAGCTTGAACTATTTTGGTTGTATTGCCTTTACCAAACTTTTATTACCGTTTGATCAAAATTTTATATTTTTTTGATTTCTCTTTACAAATCTGAAAATGTAAATTTTTTGATCTAGCGGTAACAAAATTCTATTAAAAATGAAAAAACTTGGAAAAACAAACAGCTAAATTAGATTATTTATTCTTACTAATAGAATCGTTTATTTTGCTCCAGTCTACCAGGTGACATCGGGTTCGACCCACTAGGCCTAGCCGAGGACCCCGAGAACTTGAGGTGCTTTGTCCAGGCAGAGCTTGTCAACAGCCGGTGGGCCATGTTAGGGGTGGCTGGAATGCTGTTGCCGGAAGTTTTTACGAGTATTGGGATAATCAACGTCCCCAAGTGGTACCACGCGGGAAAAGCAGAGTACTTTGCGTCGTCCTCGACCCTGTTCGTGATCGAGTTCATCTTGTTCCATTACGTCGAGATCCGGCGGTGGCAGGACATTAAGAACCCGGGCAGCGTCAACCAGGACCCCATCTTCAAGAGCTACAGCCTCCCTCCCAATGAGGTTGGCTACCCTGGTGCTGGTGGCATCTTCAATCACCTGAATTTTGCACCCACTGAGGTGGCCAAAGAGAAGAAGCTTGCCAACGGTAATGTCTACTAAAACTAACCTTTTATAGAAGGACCCCTAACCCTTACCCATTTCGTGTTATCGTGTCGAGTCATTTTGAGTCCGTGTTGTGTATATATTTGGACATGGCATGGCATGACATGACTAAATGAAAACAACACCTTAATGAATAACTAGTCCTCTTTTAAATGGGCAACTATGTCCGTGACTTTTTTGTGTTTGAGTTATCGGGTCGTACCATATTCGTGTTTGTGTCGAAAAATATTCAACCCTAACCAGTTAACTATGTGTACAGCTTGAGTCGTGTCATCGTGTTGTGTCAAAAATTCCCACACCCTTACCTCGTAGGATTTGCAACGATTTGGGGCTAATGATGTGGTGATCGTGATTCTTGTGCAGGGAGATTGGCAATGTTGGCATTCCTGGGATTTGTGGCTCGACACAATGTGATTGGAAAAGGGGCATTCGACAACCTCTTGCAGCACATCTACGATCCATGGCACAACACAATTGTTCAAACATTCGGTGGGAACTAAATCGACGACGAGTGAGAGGAAGATCTTGCTTTTATTCAGTTTGTAACCACGGGTGAGAGGAGGATTTTTTTTTGAGTGGAGACTTGTGCTTCATTGTAAACCATAAATCTTTAATGTAGAGGGGAGCTAATATGCAATTACATATGATTCTTCATACTACTTCTGCAAAACCATCACAACTCAAAATTGTTTCCCCAAAACCCAAGTGGAAACACCGGAACTTATTATCACGTGAAATTGATTTATTTTTTTCTACTTCTGGCGAAGAATTTGATTTACGACTGGGTAATCGAGAACTTGCTGTTTG
>BRYE01000023.1:16852948-16855448 GCA_030159115.1 Actinidia arguta var. hypoleuca
TTTTGCTTATTTTCTTTTGATTGGATTTTTGTAAATATGGTCTCTCTCTCTCTCTCTCTCTTTCTTTCTGTCTGTCTCTCTCATTCTTAATTCAAGACAAACGAAGAAATAACAGAAATCGATCAAAAAGAGAAAACATCCACGATCAATCATAGTAGTCATCACCACTGTCATACGCAGCACCACGACTATAAGAAGGCGGTGACACCACCGGTCGCTTCCGAACAACCTCCTCCTTTTCCTCTATCTTCCTATGAAAATTCCGGTGGCAGCCACAAGCGGCGCACATAAGCATGTCTCTTGAGCCTGCCTCGCCTTCGCTTGCCATGAACTCCAAGCACCCGTCGGTGGACGAGTATTCTCCCATTCTCACCGCATGGTTTTTGCGACAGTCTTCGTATTTGACCTCCGAATTAACCCTAGACGGTCCGTCTGCTCGTACAAGTTTTTTCGTGTGAAAGTTTCTGTGACAACCACAAACGTCACATTTGAGGTCCGCTATATCACTAGCCATGAACTCCAAGCACCCGTCGGTGGCGTACTTCCCCATGCGGGCCCCATGGTTTTTGCAGCATCCTTCGTATCGTATGATGGTGGTTTTAACCGTAGAAGCAGCGTTGGAACGGTCTTCGTTCCCATCTTCTTCCTTGATGTTGCTCATTCTCGGCACAAAAACTCAGAATAGAGATGAAGAAATGTGTGTGAAACAAGAAATAGCCGGCCTCAAGGGGTTGATTGAAGGTGATGGTTTTTAACCTTAGTGAATAAGTCTACAAAGCTGATGAGTGTTCACATGTTTATACTTAGAAAAATTCCCTTGTTGATAGAAAGATGCCATTGAGTGGACTTTGTATTTATCGTTCTTTGTTGACCTCAAAAAAATAAAAAAATAAATATTAGATATAATAATAATACAAATTGATAGGAAGTCTTAAATGGGAGACTAAACGGACTCATGATTCCCTAGATTGAGGTGCAATTGTGCCTGGTTCGCAGTTGTGGGATTCAATCTGAGGTCCAACGATGCGATTCGAACTGTTTAATTCGCAACTGAGAAAGTTAAATTTAGATATTGGTAACCACGTGATCAAATTATTTTTATCAGGATGAAAAATATGAATGATTAGTATGATTTTAAAAATATACCATGTACCGATTTTTTGACCAACGATACTATTAATTTGATTGTTTATAGAAATTATCTCCTTTGTGAGATTTACTACATCTACGATTCAAATTATAGATATGAGTAAACTCGGGGCGTGTGCCCAAGTCTAAGCACAACTCTCGCTCATTTCTTAGTTGGGAAAAAAAATAAATTAAACTCAATAAATATTTTTAAAACTTGTTTAATTTTCAAATAAAATTTGAATAATCTATTCTCAGCTTAATTAGCTTATGATGTTTAAAAAAATTCAGTTACTTGAGCTTTGAGTAAATTCAATTTCAAGCACTTAATTAGATTATCATACGTGGCCTAATTGAAGGTTGGTAACACCCAAACTTTTTGGGCCCATAGTGCCCGGATCCAATATCCTTGTCTGCTTATGGTTGTTACTTGGGCCTGTAATTTTAAAACATGGGTTTGGGCTTCACGAGGAGGTTTGAAAGGACCAACCTCCAATAGTTATCAAGATGATCAAGAGAAGAAAAAAAAAGAAAAAGAAATTCATACATATATATACAAATTTTATGTAGTGGATTCGTTTGATTTTTTAAACCTTGTAGTAATTAAGGCTTCCAAAATCATTAATTTCTTAAATAAAAAAAATACTAGTGCGCAAATTCAATTAAAATAGGTTTTTCTTCAAATCGAGTAGTAGAAAACTCCAATACCGTCCATTTATTATACAGTCACATAAATTTCCTGTGATAAATCAAATTTACAATAGACGTTTAAGTTCTGTTTGATGTAAGTTGATGAACGTGGACAATAGTCTTCTGCTCTTTTCTTGGCTTTAAGATTAGTTCCACATCGCTTGGATACTAAATGAATTATAACTTAATATAATGTTAAAACATCTCTACCTAATCGTTTAACGTTTTGAGTTGGAGATAATGTTTCAACCTTATAAAAGATTGACAAACTTGATATGTGAGAATAAAGACCTAATCGTCCTTATATTATTAGTTAGAAATATGAATAACTTTGTTATTTATATTTTTTGAGTGGCTAATCACTCCTCTATAAGTTGGCAAGTTTGAACACGTAATTTATTACATATTCTTGCTTTTGGCACACAAGACCTTAAATAAATAAGTACTATCCAATCACCTTTTTTATAGTAGTTTTCAGTATTCAATAAAGGCAACATTGTAATTGAAAAATGACTAGCTACATTGGGAGGATGAGACTTAAAGGTACTATTTCCACTACTGATTTGTTTAATTCTCGTACATTTTTGTAATCTATCTATCTATACTTATATATTATTTTGTTGCATTCCGAAGTGATAAGGATCAGTCTTACAACCTTAATTTATTTGAAGACTCAGGTTTA
>BRYE01000023.1:16860448-16862948 GCA_030159115.1 Actinidia arguta var. hypoleuca
AACAAATTGTTCTTTGGGCTTGAAGAAGCATAGAGCATCTGTCCCTATTGTATATAAACCAACTCGCTTCTGGTAAAGTTCAAGCCTTTGAAACTTATTTTGATGATTCAAATCGTTCATATTTTATAGTTCATTAACAACTTTAATACTGTAGAAAATCACGTTGATCGAATATAATTCAATAGTCGATTAATATCAATTTATATCAAGATAAATGTATATATATTTAAGTATGTCATACTCATTTTTTAAGTTATAAAAATAATACTGAAATGATATTAAATTGTGTCCGATCAATATGATATTTTATAATATTAGTTAATATCAATCTATAATATAAATAATTTGTATCATCAAAATGAGTTCAAAACCGAGCCAAAATAATTAAACCGCAATGGTATAGTCCATTACTTGGACATCAGAAAATCCGGCTCCATTGTATATTGGGTGGTGGAAGCCTAAAATGTCCATCAATCAATCATTTACCACCATCACTCAACCTACTCCTTCACACTCCTTTTTTTTTAAAAAAAAAAAATCACTCCTTTTTAATTTTTTATTAAATGAAATTACTCAAATCTCTTTGTATTTTTTTATATTTCTTTTAAAATATTTGAGCAAAAATAATTTTTAAAAAATATAAAATTTGAATAATCATACTTAATAAAAAAAAATGAGTGCATTAAAAAAGCAAGGTGTAAAAATCAGTATAAATGAGGTTATTTTCATATAAGGTACAATTTTGGGCTATGGCCCATTCAAAAGATATATCTACACACCACTCACCCCCACTCACATTTTCTCCATTATTATACGTCT
This sequence comes from Actinidia arguta var. hypoleuca, assembly GCA_030159115.1. NCBI lineage: Eukaryota > Viridiplantae > Streptophyta > Magnoliopsida > Ericales > Actinidiaceae > Actinidia > Actinidia arguta. Next base: position 16,861,268 of record BRYE01000023.1, read on the forward strand.
CTATTGGGTGGGCCCAAGTATGGAATTTTGTGAGTTAATTGAGTTCAACTTGTGTTTTTCTTCCTTTTTCTTTTTCTTTATTTTTTATTTTAATTTTATATGTTGTCCATATCAAATTGGGCTGGGCTGGGCTGGGCTGCCAAAACTAAGATCTAGGCAGACCGAGTCATTCCCTGTTGGGCCTAGAATGAGCAAATCAAACTAGCCCAACTCTCAGTACAGTTTCCATATGTGGAAGGACACACAGAAAAAAAAGAAGGAAAAGAAAATCAACAAATATCTATTTATTTCCTTGTCTTTAAATTTACCAGAAAAATAAAATAAAAACGAGACTTTCTTCATTTCATTTATTTTTTATCCACAAATCTGAGTAAAAAATCCAAATACAATGACCAATGAAAATAAAAACTACCTAAAACAGAATTTTATTTTTTATTTTTTTTACTGTCTGCCAAAGCATTCAAGCTGTGTAAAAACTTAAAAACCCAAACATATTTACATACAATTTTTTTTTTTACAAATAAAGTTATTTCATGTAGTTCTAATGTGGGAAAACATTTTTAATTGTATTTTTTTAATAAAAAAAGCAAGTGGTGGAATAAAAGCTTATTATTGCCCCACATTTCTTGATCAGCGAATTTTTTTATTTATTATTTTAAATGGCTCGGTAAGACGTGTTTATGCTGGATCGCTCAATGATTTAGCAGTCATACAATCATGTAAAGTCCAATCCTAAGTCTATATAGGGTCTCACGTTATAATCGCCTTCAAGTTTGTGCCCTACAAAACATTAAGCAATATTTCAACCTCTTTTTCAAGCTATTGATTTGAATATCACATCACAATTGATCAATTGATTGATAAAGGATAATGATTTTTTCACGTTTTATTTTTAAATTGATTCTCTTTTTGTTCTTATTAGGCGAATTTACCCAATTGTATTTTTGTAGTTAAAATATTTTAACAAATAAACTTTAAAATATAAATACATGAATATTTGGGTAATAAAAAGACTCACGTTGATATAGTTAAAGCTTAGTTTGAGATGATTATTTTTATTTAGCTTTTTTTTTAAAAAAAAAAAAATCCTCAAGTTTAATGATAATTTTTTAATTTTTCCATTACTCTGAGAAAGAAAACCTAAATTTTTTTTAGAAAAGGAATATAAACACAAATTGAATTAGTTACCTCTGTCACGTGCATAAGAGGGTAAATTACACGAAAAGCCTCCAATGTTTTTGATAAATAGAATGACTATCCTTCAAGTTTTTAAAATTATATTAACACCTACTACATTAATTGATCATAGATAAAAATCCCACTCCTCGAATTTTCCGCTAATACCATATATTGAAAATCAGCTTTTTTAAGTTTGTTTTTTCTCCCCAAACCATATAAAGGGTTAAATACACTTTTCCCGCTTAATATATTGACCAGATCTCATTTTGTCCCTCAAATAAATAATATTTCAACTTTGGCCCTTAACCTGTTACTTATTTGCAATTAACCTCAACCTCTAAATCCTGAATATAACGCGTGGCGACGTGGCAATCTAACCCTAACCCAAACCCTAACCTAAACCGTCAAAAGCACCAAGAGAGAGAGAGAGAGAGAGAGAGAGAGAGAGAGAGAGAGAGACGTCGTTGGCGGCGTCTGTGCGACCAACTTATACTCCGGCGGT
>BRYE01000023.1:16872948-16880448 GCA_030159115.1 Actinidia arguta var. hypoleuca
TGTCTTTCGTAGCAGTGGCGGCTTCAGAAATTTTTGTTAATGGTGTCATGCAAAAATTTAAACAAAAATTTTGTTAATGGGATCAAATATATTTTTTTTATGGGTTCAACTTTTTAGAATATATATATATATATATATATATATATATATATATATATATAACACTTATTTATTTATTTTTAACATTTTTCAAAGGCTGATGGGTCAGCTGACCCCATCAGCTATCAATTGGCGCCGCCCCTATTTAGAAGAATATTTTGTCAAATTCGAAAAAAGTTTTTACATCTTCAAATTCCTCTCATCAAGAGGAATCAAAAAAATAAAAAATATTGACCCAACAAGAATTTTTTTTTTACTAAAAACGAAAAAACTCAATAATAGCTCCAAAATAAACCTAACTCAAACCGGGCATATTCACGTAATACGGGTGATATTTGTCACGTAACACGAACTTTCCTTTGAAAAGGCCTATGACAATCTCAATTTGAATTATTTGTTTGATAGGATGGTTAAATTTGGATTCCCTCTCCAATGGATTGATTGGATGAAGCAGTGTGTTACAATGGCAAGACGATCCGTATGGGTACATGGATCGCCCACAAAAGAGTTTGAGATGAAAAAGAGCCTAAGGTAAGGGGATCCACTCTCCCCTTTCCTTGTTATTCTGGCTGCAAAGGGTCTAAATAGGCTTTTTTTTTCAAAAGCAAGACACTTGGGGGGGATGATAAAAGGAATAGGAATTGGAGTGTCAGATTATACTGTGTCTCCTATGCAATTTGCTGATGACACTGTTATTTTCTGGGAGAATCCTGAGATGCTTTGAGCTAATAGGATCAGGTCTGAAAATAAACGATCACAAGAGCGTTGTGTGTGGCATTGAATGCAACCCCCTGGGAGCAAATCCTAGATTGAAATCTACCTGGAAACCTATCGTCGATAGGGTTCACGTAAGGCTTGCAAATTGGAAAAGGAGGTATTTATCAATTGGGGCCGAGGAAGATGAACTTTGATGAAGTCCGGTGTCCTATTTATTCATCTTCAAAATGCCAGAAGGGAACGTTAAAGAGATGGAGAAAATACAAAACAATTTTTTCATGACTTGAAAAGGAAGATACATCTGATAAGCTGGGAAAAAATTAAAATGAGCAAGGGTCAAGGAAGGTTGGGTATTAGAAACATCAAGGATAGGAATGATTCTCCTCTACTCAAGGGGTGGCGGAAATTTGCTATGGAGAGAGATGCCTTGTGGAGGAATCCATGTATATTCCAAGGTGTGCAGCCTGATTGGGAGGAAGCTCTGGAACAAATGAAATACAGAATTGCCTTTTGGGTGAAAATAAAGTCTGAAACTTGCCATGACTCAGTGGATGATATAGTTTTCAGATGAAATAGTACAGTGCAGAGTATTTGGAGGATGCTCACAGCTTTGTGAAGCTTAGATTGGAGCTGCAGAACTTCTTTGGAAATCTATATTATGTAATTGTTTGGTCATTGTAATATTGATCTCTGTTGGTTTCTTGCCAACAGTTCTTTTCTCCTTTTGGATTTAGGTAAAACATGATCGGCTTGTGTGCATGAGTCAATCTAGTTGGGATATGTTCTCTAAGCAACGATGTTTTTTCCTATTTCTGTTTTATTATCTCGTTGTAAATTTATTTTCAATTAATAATATTTTCCTTTGCCCATCAAAACAAAAATTTGTACGTTACTTTGTATCCATTGTAAAAAAATAATGTGAGAAGAACAAGTCAAGAGTGTTTTGAAAACAGAGGTGCACCCCATCCCCTTTTTTCAGCTCATTCAATTCTTTTACCACACATGGATATAGATATGCCATGATGCCAAACAATGCTTGATTTTGAGAGTAGATTAGGCTTGGAAAACAATGCAACCAACTCAGTTACCTGATTTGGCCACCTCTGCACACACATTCACAATTGAGAGGTCAGGGTAGGCATGATAACCGAGCAAGAATAGTAATTGTTTAAGTTTGATTTGAAAACTTAACGAGATTTAAAAATAAGTTTGAGCTTGACTTGTTTATCAAGTGAACCGAGCTCAAACGAGCTTTTATCGAGACGAGCTCGAGTAACTTCAATTTCTTACTTATTATAAGCCTATGGAACCGAACAGTAAATTGTTTAAGTTTGATTTAAAAGCTTAACGAGCTTAAAAACACAAGTTCAAACTTAATTTGTTTATCAAACCAAGCTTGAGCAACTTGGTTTGTTTATCATCCTTAGGTCAGGGGTCAATTATCGCCAAAGTGATGATTTGATATTTTATCTACTATTATGAAAGTTCTTTCTTGTGTAGTTGGTCTTTAATTAATTTTTTTATTGGGCTTGTAAATTTGCTGATGGATTTGTATTATTGAACTTTATTGAATTGTAAGGCCTAGTTTGGGCAAACTTCTTTTTGAACTATTTTAATTGTTTTCGTTTTTAGTTGTTTAAGTGAATTTTTTTTACCATTTAACCAAGATTGTTTAATTTTTTAGTTAAAAAATCCGATTTCACTTGACAAATAAGTTATTTTTTGTTCAAATTTAAATAATTTTTTTACATTTTAATATTCCTCTCATCAAGAGAAATCAAAAAGATATAAAACTTGAATCAACTGCTGAAAAATTTCGCTAAACGACAAAATTCAAAATCCAAACCAACTAAAATAGCTAAAAAAAAGCCAGCTCAAACCCAACATTTCAATTAATACTCATTACAAGAACAAGTCAGAGAGTGATTTGAAAAACAGAGTAGCAACCCAACCCTTTTTTCCAGCTCATTCAATTCCCGTTACCACACATGGATATAGATGTGTCCTGTGTGTGTACATTACATGACAGATATAGTTCAATATTTGGACTTCGGAGTCTTCGAGATCCTATGGATGAGCTGTGCTGTTTGTACTCTAATACCATATCAGTTTTGTTTTTTCTATCAATCTTTTTCGTCATTTAGACAGAGGAAGAAAAATGCAGTGTGTGAAGACTTGGTGTTGGACTCTTAACATAGGACGATAAGGTGATTTATCGGCCGGGATGTGAATTTGGACTCGTCGTATAAAGACCGTTCCCAAAAATTTAATTTAGTTTTAATATTGTCTCTTTATCGATACTCGTTAATAATATTGGTAGAAAGAAAGCAGGGGAAAACTCGTTTGACCATTTATAGGGACCAAAATAAAACTTTGGACAAATTATAGGGACCAATAATGATAAAATTACGTTCTAAAAAAGATCATGTGAGCTTCAAGTGCTCACTTTTCATCCAAAATCTTAGTGGAATTGATGGAGGGACTATATTAAAATCAAAATCAAACTATAAGAACCAAAAGGGAAACTTTAGTTGAACTACAGGGACCATTGTTGAAATTTACCCAAAAACAGACGCGAAAAATTTAGATCGTTTAATTATAAGGGTGAAATACAATGATCTCCCCTGAAGTTTGTCTTTAATACACAAAGTACCCTTAACGTTTGAAAAATTACAATGACCTCCCTTGAGATTTGAAACTTGTAATTGTAACAGATTTCTCTTAAAATACACTGACCACCCCTGAGATTTTAAGTTAATACACAAAGCACCCCTAAAATACACTTACCACTCCAGGGGTGCTTTGTGTATTAATCCAGAATCTTAGGGGTAATAAGTATAATTTCTCAAATATCAGGGGGCATCTGTATTAAATGCAAATCTTAGGGGAGTTCATTATAATTTTTCAAATATCAGGGATACTTTGTGTATTAATATGAAATCTCAGGGGTAGTCAGTGTATTTTACCCTAATTATAATTGCACCTAATATTCATAGCATTATTTTCCTCACTCGAAGAGTTAATATATCACATTTATAGACATAAAGAGAGATAGTTATATAGGATTGATTAGTTTATCTTATCTCAAAAAAGTACGATATCTTTTTGAATATTTTGATACTTATATGTAATGTATATATAAACTCATGCGGTGTAGACACAATCTAAATTAACTCATATTTTTTATGTCAAAAATACCTCTCCACATTATTTAGATTTTTAAAAGAATAAAATTGTTGTTGGTAATTTCTTCATGATTACAATAACTGATGAATAATTTTTTTAAAAAAATTATTCCACATTCAAGAATTAAATCAACTTAAATACTATAATAATGCACATGCAATGCATGAGTACCCACAGCTAGTATAATGTTATACAAGGACAAGATTCACAAATTTTGCAAAAAGATAAAATCAATCACGCACATAATGTAAAGAAAGATATGTGTAATTCGACAATGTGCTTACATTAATAGTGGAAGAGGAGACATTTGACAATGTGTCACATTCACGGTGGAGCTAGGGAGAGACAAAATTAATTCACTATATGTCTACAACCGTTCAACCGTTCAACACAACTTCCGTCTGTTACAGGTTCTTGAATTATAGAAACCCAAATCCCTCTATAGTAACTCTTAGAGTCAAGTAAATACAAAGCACCGTACAATAGATAATTAATATTATAATTATATTTGATGAGGGTTAAAAATTTACTTATCGAGATAACCATGTCGCCAAGAGGTCATACATGATCACCACTCAGTTGTCTTACGTTGCCTAAGATCTCTGCCCAGTAGCTCATGTCGCCAATTACTGTCACTCAATTGTTCACGTTGCCAACGCATCCGGCCAAAGTAAGCACAACCTCCATTTGGTCACACTGTCATGATCTTCTCACTCGGTTGAGAGATACTTCCCCTATAAAAAGGGGGTAAGTTTAATTGTGCCTTAGTCTAAAGCTTACTGTATTCAAGGTTTTACCTTCTCTCCTAACAGATTTGATCGCCGCTGGAAGAATTTTAAGCTACTTCACTCTTGCCGATAACATTTGCTCCCTTGTCCAGGTGCCCAAAGTCAGTTTTTGAGTGATTGTGATTGCTGGTTACTCTTTTCAAATTTTTACCTCAACAATATTTATGTATATATGAAGATATAATGTATGTGAAGATGCATGCACTATGACATAAATTAGTGAATAAGGTTGATTTTTACTGTCTATTGCAATTTTTTTTTTTCCAGTGGTTCTAGTAAGTAGCCAAAGGACTATAAGTAACTTGTCTCAAGCCGGTTTTGGATTTTAGTCCAACCATTTTTTGATCAACCCTGATATGCTTGGACCAAATATTGTTGTGCTGCATGCTTCATCAATAACTAGATTACATGGATCTCTCCTGAGTTAGTGAATAATCTAAATTCTTTCTTGACTTTTAAAAATTACTTTAATATCCCCTGCCACTGTGTGTCTTTTAATGAAAGCATTTAGTTACCTTATTACCTTCCACAAAAAAAAAATTCAAGTACCTTAACCTCTCTTTCTCTTTAACTTTCCATTCCCCATTCTCTCTTGTCTTTCCCTTCTCCTCTTGCCTTTGGTATAGTTATGGGGCATAAGTTGTTGACAGTGGTTATGGAGTTTAAAAGCAAGAAGAGGCACTAATGATATGGGTGGCAGTGGGTGTAGCGGTGATGATAGCGACAAGTGATATAGTAGCAACTCTATCAGGTTGTCATCAGTGATTAAGGTTGTCATCAGTGATTATGATTGGGGTCGTATGGGGTTTTATGGGATATCAAGAATTTTAAAATTTTTTAAAACTAAGAATTTGTGAAGCAATGTAGTACACAAAATGACAACCGACTTTGCAACAAACACACAGCAGAACCTTGTAATTATGAACTCACCCCAAATTTCAAACCCATTGGCTCCTACATGGGCCATGGGCCCATACCTATAACTCTAGATCTCCCGCATGTGTCTATGATGACACGTGTAAGGCTGTCGACAAACCATGTGGAAACTACATTTATGAAAGACGGACACGTACAAAGGGGATTCGGATCCTCTTAAGTGAATGTTAGGTAGAGTATTCATGGAGTGTATAAAATAACGTAATTTTGTAGATCAAAACCATATCATTTTGGTCATAACTATAAAACGACGTTGTTTTATGATTAATTAAAACGATGTCAATTTATTCATAAACTGTATAAAGCCCACCAATGAAAAGGTGTATTTTATTTGTTCTGCTGTAGCCTTGGGCCCACTCGATTCACACGTCCTTGTTCGAGGAGGCCCTGTTATCAAAATAAGTGATGCTGCAGAATTAAAGCATCTCACGCGTGAGATTAATTTACTTGATAAATAAATTAAATTTTAATATATTTTAAATTTTAATATATTTAAATTAAATTTGAACAGTTTGTTATTTAATTCAATAAGCTTGTACTATTTTTAAAAAATTACTTACTCAAATTTGGTTCGTGATTGGCTCAATTAAAAGTTGTTTGAGATTGGTTCGCTTGATAAACAAGTTAAGTTCGAACATATTTTTAAAATTCATTAAATTTTAAAATAAAACTCGAAAAATTTATTTTACGGCTCGTTTATAAACCCTATTTGGCTCATTCTTTTTGTTTTGTTTTTTAGCGAGTTTTTTTTTTTGGTAAATCTTTTTCATTTTTCTATCAAAATGTAGAATTTTTTCTATTTCCCTCAAGCAGAAGACTCATATTTGAGGGAAAAAGAGCAATAAGCAACAAATAAGAAAAATCACTTTTGTCAAATATGCCCATTTTTTTTTAATTTTTTTGTAATACCCCAACTCGGAATAGAAATTACGTTAATTAAATTAAAAATTTTGGGATATTTTTCGATAATGAAAATTATACTCGAATAATATTTTCTGATAAAATTAAACAAAAATCTAGATACATATATCTCAAAAAGGGAACACGTGTCAAGCCATGAGGGATGGTTCATGGCGTGAATCATGGGGTAGATCACATGGGATAATTTTTCAAAGAGTCAAGTATTTGGACAAGAGTTTTGTCCTGGCAACTTGTGAAACTTGAAACTTGTGAAAAAGAGAGAGAGAGAGACGGGGGGAGAGAGAGAAGATAGAGAAAAAAAGAAAGAAAGGGAGAACTAGAAAGATAAAGCTCGAGAGCTTGACGGAAAAATGGAGCTTGAAGGCTCAAGAGATAGAGAAAGAGAAAGGACGAGAGAGTGGAAAAGAGAAGGCGGTGATATAAATCACGCGACTTTTCTCCAGACTCTGATAAATACCCTTATCTATCTTCTATTTCTGTAAATTTTTTCGTAAAGTAAGTATCGAACACTTGAGATATGAGGTTTATGCCCTATCATGGTTAAAGTTTGATTATAAGCCAAGAATAGACCACGTATATGTCGTTGAAGGATCGAAAACCATTAAAAACTATGTCCTGTTTTTCATCAAAACCAGTCGTTAATGTTTTGGGCGTAACTTTCTCATGCAACAACCTTTTGACTTGATTAAAGTTGCATATGAAAGCTATTTCAAATACCTATAATTTTTATTTTAAGTATTTTTCTAATTTTAAGGTTTAATAGATCAAAATAGGCTTGGAAGTTAAGCAAAAAAATATGTCTTGTCCTGTACCGGTCCAACTTCTACCCTATCGGTCCAGCTTTTCAGAAAAC
>BRYE01000023.1:16882948-16885448 GCA_030159115.1 Actinidia arguta var. hypoleuca
CAACTGCTATCACAGACCAAGAAAATGTCCATTACCAATGTAAATTTTGAATTGTTTGGAGGGTGTAACAGGTAATCCCAATCGGTGAATTACCCTTTCTTGTATAAAATTGTGTGTACTTCCACTGTTTATTAAGATGTGGACATAGTGATTACCAATTCTTCCCTTAACCCTTATAATTCTTGGGCTTATCTGCCCAGTCAACGCATGCATGCTAACCTCAAGAAAAATAGTAAGGCTAAAATCAATATTTTCAATTGCTTCTTCTTCTTCTTGTATCATTACAGATTCTTGGTCTTCATCCTCACCCATAAGTAGAAAAAATTTAGCTTTGCACTTATGGCTAGGAGCATACTTCTCATCACAATTATAACAAAACCCTTTTTCCTTTTGATTTTGAGTTCTACATGACTCAATCTTTTAACAAGTAAGGATGGACTCTTTGATTGTTGAGGAACATTAATGATTATAGGTTTTGAATTAGCAGATGTAGAAGGCTCAGAAGGTCGCTGCCAAGAAGACTTGAAATACTATTTCAACTCATTAAATTTATCTTCTTGTAATCTTGCTCAAGCCATAGCTTGCAACAATGACTGAGGTTGTGCAACCAACAACTCACGTTTGATTTCAGGCTTCAAACCAGAAATAAAGAAACTGATCAACAATTGTTCAGATAAGCCATGTACCTATGTAGAAAGATCTTCAAATTTGGTTTGATAATCTGCTACAGACAAAGTCTCCTGTAATTTGGACAAAGCCTCTCTATAATCCTTATACATAGAAGGACCAAATATGAGATTAAGGGCCTTCAATAATCATTTTCAAGATTCAATGAAACTATTAGAATGCATCCGTTTAAATCAGCTCAAAGTAGGACCTTCCAAATGAAAAAAAGAAATCATAATTCTTTCATCATCAAGAGTGTTATAAAATTGAAAGAATTGTTCAATTTTGAATATCCAACCAGAAACATCTGTTCCATCAAACCGTGATACATCAATCTTTATGGATCGATATTGATGATTGTTGTGAAAAGTAGTCACCGTTGGTTCTTCTGTACGTCTCATAGGCTCACCTCTGTCCTCCAATCTTTGATTAACATCTTGTGTGAATCTCGAAATCGTGTTATTTAAATCACAAATTTGAGTTTCAACCTCTTTTCTAAACTCATTGAGACTCTTGATAGCATCATCAATTTTCTCATATATGATTCCTTCAGCCATTGTAGAAGCAATAAAAGCACCAATTGTAAGAACAAGCTTTCCATGATATCTAAATGTTTTGCCGCCATTTATTCAATTCATTTCCTTCAGCTTTACATGATATAATCCTGGCCTTTTTCTAAGCCTTGTTGATCTCCCAACATCCTTCTTCTTCTCTGTTTCATCTTCTACTATTTTGACTCATTCATTAGCAAGTGATGTATTCGTATCAGATTGTGCGTGGTTATTTTCAATTATAGAATACTTACATGCAATATTATTTTTTTTCCCCAACCAATCTAAAAAGAATTTTTACATTATTACTATCATTACATTTTGTTTTAATTGGAAGAATATTTGTTTGGTCTGGTGGTCTAGACCTTGAACTTAAAAGTCTGCTACTTTTCAAGGTCTCAGGTTCTAAATCTTCTAAGTGTTCAGTTCCTAAGTTGAATCAGATCATACGGGGGGTTGAATCCACTTTAATTGGGCCCCTTACTAATGAATGGTCGGATTAGTCCTTCAAATTAGTTGGCATTTAGGATGGATAACGAGTTGTTAAAAAATATTTGTTTGCAAATAATTAATACCTCTCATTGAATCACTCAATTTTTAAGTTTGATGAATGTAATGGAATTAGTTGTGGATTTTTATACTTCATTGCCGACAAGCCAAACGTAGTCTTAATTGGTTTATGTTGGACAAAGAAATAGTACCCAAAAAATGAAAAATAGACAAGATTCTAAAAAAAATAATGGTTAAATTTCATTGACACCCCTTGATTCATCTAAAATCACACTACACCCGCTTTATTTGATAGCCAATATAATTTTTTTTCACTTTTTTTTTTCACTTTCCATTATATTTTCCACTCTAATCAAACCGACCTAAAAGAAACTTGTATTTTTTCTTAATGACTCGAAGTCTGGCACTCAAACATGAAATAGAATTTTCAACCATAAAATTCTTATTAAGACTCAAGATTCCATTCACCTTCTAGGTTAATTTCAATCCACTTCCCAAACAAAAATGAGAATCTCTATTTTTGTCGACCGCTTTTGGAAAATGTTTCCATCACAAAAAAGTTTCCTAAATTTGGGTAACTTTTGTAAATTCCATCCATACTTCCAAAATGGTTTTACAATGGTGTTTTGGGAATTTGGAAAGATACGTGAAATTATCATTGCTTGCCTCCATGGAGGGCCACACTTGGTGGATGGAATATAACTTAGATAATTAGCCCCACAAAGAAAATCAAGTTTTAACCAACACGTGATCTGAAAGAAATGGAACAATCT
>BRYE01000023.1:16892948-16895448 GCA_030159115.1 Actinidia arguta var. hypoleuca
ATTTTCTTCCCCGTGGGAGAAATAGTCCTAGTATTAGTGAAGCTTCATATTATCGTAATGTATGTCATTCTTTATTTCATTCAAACCAAACATAGTATGGGATTACATATAATCCTATCTGATACATATAAAACTGAAGTGGCAAAAGCACATTGGCCTTGTTACAGAAGAAGAGAACAGTCGCAAGAGCCTTGCCGAAGGGCCACACTTATTCATGACGTGTAATAGCTACAAAAGGTCAAGCTTTGGGAGCTTGAAGAGCATTGTTTCTAATGAACTGAAGAAGACCCACCATTTTGTCATGAGCTGGCTTTATCTCTCTCACTTCAGATATCTCGAATAGGGCTTTCACCCATGAGAAGATGAGTGGGTTCTTCTCTGGGTCCATGAGCTTCACACCAACAACTTCTTCAACAGCTTCGCAGACATACAAAATTGAGCACATGACCATCCCATGGAGCCCCAGATTCTCACTACCAACCGTCGCCGGAAGAAGCTCCGCCATTCCCTCTTCCACCACCTTCAGCTTCTCGAGCGCATCTTTTATGGCGCTCTCTTGTGCCTCCCCATCTGTCTTGGCGACTTTAATCATGCTCTCAAACAACTGCATTCACGAAAGTTTCATAGGTGCTGAAAATTTAATTTTTTTTCCAGCTTTTAAAGTGTTTTTGACCTATAAACAGAAAATAAAAGTGCCACAGATATTTTGAAACAAACACAATAATAAAAATAAAAGTTGCAATATTTGAATTCTCACCTGTTGGTGCAGAAAACTGGTCCAGAACCGAACTTGGGCTCTTTTATATGGATCCTCAGGCAGAAGCTTGGGCCCATTTTTCCACGTGTCATCGATGTATTCGAGAATGACAAGTGACTCAGCAATGGGCCTTCCCCTGTGGATCAGTACAGGGACCTTTTTGTGGACTGGGTTGTACTTAAGAAGCAATGGGCTTTTGTTCTTCAAGTCCTCTTCTATGTACTCATAGGGTATGCCTTTCACTTTGAGAGCCAATTCCACTCTCAAAGAAAATAGGCTGGCCCACATTCCATGGAGCCTCACTTTGTTTTCCCCCTCCAATTCCATATTCTCTCTCTCTCTCTCTCTCTCTATCTATCTGTTTTTTGGAACTTGGTTTTGGAAACTTTAAATAGAGTTTGAACCATACTGCTTGGCTTGGTGCGCAAGTCTTCGGCCAAGTTTAAAAATTACAGCCATCGTCACTGATTACTTATGGGCATGAGCCCTAGTCAACAATCAGTTTTTCAACATGTAATTATTAATTTATTATGCATGTAATTATTTATTTATTTTTAATTGACCATATATTTTTGTTGTGTGTGTCAAATGATAATTTATAAATATTAAGTTTATGTTTGAAACTTGTGAAAAGAAAAAAGGAAAGAAGGGAAAGTAAACAAATTAATTAAAAAGAAGATTTTAGGAAAAATGATTTTATTTTTTCTTGTTTGGTTTTGCAAGTAAAGAAAATAAAAGACAAAATAATTATTTCTTATTTGGTTTTAAAAGAAATTGGAAAAAAATGATAAACCACGTTAAATAGACAAAGAGAGAAAAAAACTAAAAAAGAGAGAGAGACAAAAATGTGGGAAGAAAAATTTTAAATGAAAAGGAGAATAAATATTTACTTATCTTTTCCTTCTAATTTTCTCTTTCTTTTTCATTTCTTTTCTCAGGTTCCAAACAGATCAGGATCAGCTCAAGAGAACTAGATCAAATTAGCCATTCAAATTTCTAAGAAAAAACATCATGCCATCCCACAAGCCTACAACAAAACAAACCATTAGAGTATTGTAATCTGGTGTTGAGAGGGAGTTGTACTTGGACCTAAAATAATTGTGAGGTGATAGTACTTTATTGGATGCTACCAACCCTAAGTGATTTGGTCATATGTGAAAAAATATAATTTACAATGACAATCTTTTTATGTATATCACCAGTTTGATGTTAACATTTTATATTAATTACGATCTTTTTAAGAACTCCATATCTAGTTTGGATTAATCAAATTAATTGCTTCGTTTTTTGAGTTTTTATATATTTTTTATTCCTTTTATCATTTGACGATAATTTCATATTTTTTCGAAAACTACAATTTCTAAAGATAAAAAACTCAAAAACTAGATTAACTATCACAAACCAGCTCTCATAAGTGGTTCTGTATTTAGAAATCAATGAAGACAAAGAAAATCTTGCCTAGTGATATGATGATGTAAGAAAGTTGACAAAACTCAATGATATTTTTTTATGTTTCTACTTTCTATTGATTCATATACAATTATTTATTTACGAAGAAAAATATATGTTTACTTGTCAAGAATGGAGATTTTTTAATTTGGACCAGCCCCACCCGATATATGGAGGGAGCCTGATGGGCTAATGCCATGACCGATCCTGGTTTATTTTGGGTTGGGCCGGGTGAAATCACACCCTTATCGAATAGTCAATAGAAATTAAAATGTTATCTTGTCTTTTTATATC
>BRYE01000023.1:16910448-16912948 GCA_030159115.1 Actinidia arguta var. hypoleuca
TTTATAGAAACTTTTTAACAATCTTTTTCCTCCATCACTCTCCCTCTTTATCAGAAAAAAAGAATTCTAAGGAAGAGAAAAGAGGTCAAAGAGGCCAAGCGAGCCAGACGAAGTGAAGTAATTATGACTTTTAAATTGATTGGCCTTGCGTGATTGTGAGTTCATTTTTTCTTTTTTTCATGGCGCAATTTCAATTTAATTCAGGCACAAATCTGGCTTTTTACATGAATTCATAGTTCTCACATGTGATTTAATTAATTATAGTTTGTGTTATTGTGTTCCATTTCGCCGAAATACTTGGGATCTAACCCTTTTTTTTTACTACACTAGTGCATTAGATGGTATTCTATGATTGAGTCTTTACTTCCATAGATGCTGATAAGGCTATCGTTATTGCATGATGCTTTCTGTTAGCACTTCCTCTAATACGTTGTTTGCCCTGCTGAAAATATTTTATATTTTGAATCAATGTAAAGTCAGATTTCCCCTTCTTTCTGCAGTTGCTTATGAATGACAATTAAGGAAGTTTCGGGATAGAATTGGAGTCTAGGGCAATCGTACAAGAGAAAGACAAATGGGATTTAGCCAAAGCCGGCCTATCAAAGCACAAACCCAGGCCGAGCAGGAGGCAACAGGGATCAAGAATCATTTGAACCAGGGCCTATGAAGTGTGGCTTGAGCTTGGAGATAATCGAGACTGCGGGAGGGTTCAGCATGATAATTATGATTCCAAACGATTTAAGTGGGATGACTTGCTGGTTAACTTCTTAAATGTGACCTTTTGGAACCAACATGCTGTAAAAGGGAGCTTGCAAGATAATGATGACACCAATTCTCTAGATTACCAATGCGATGTAGCAATGTGCAGGTTTCCTTTATTTTTCACCCCTTGATAGAGTACATATATATGTTTTGGCTGAAGGGAGCAATTTAGCTAATTATACTTTTGAGTACATGGGTATTGATAGAGAGATTTGCATTTCCTTGTAACGGTAAAATTTGTTCTTTTGGCAATTTGCAGCTACTTATCAATTTCCCATTTATTTCAAAAGCTATGGTATTTAGAAATTAGTTGTTGTGGTACCTAGTTTGTGAGGACACACTGATTCGATCCAAACTGTTTGGTAGGATTTGTTGAGAAGATTACTTGTAAAAGATCAAGTGGCTTGGA
Organism: Actinidia arguta var. hypoleuca; assembly: GCA_030159115.1. NCBI lineage: Eukaryota > Viridiplantae > Streptophyta > Magnoliopsida > Ericales > Actinidiaceae > Actinidia > Actinidia arguta. The sequence goes on from BRYE01000023.1 coordinate 16,911,620, forward strand.
GATGACGTGATCGAGCATCAGTCTTTTTTTAAAATATTTTTGGCGGCTAACAATATTTACAAGAAAAATGTGATGTGATTCTGAAACTATTGAAGTTTGTTCAACTTGATTGCTTGTTGTAGCCGTGAGGATTGTGGATCCGCTTAAGGTTCAGTGATCAGATCCACTCAGGGACACAGTGAGAAGATTAATAGTAAAAGATCATATTAATCGAAAATCGGTGCTCCTATGATGAGATGTTATTATATTAACTTAATTACTTACATAAATAATTTACTTAACAATACCTACCAAATAAACTATTCAAATTAAATCAACAAATTTGATTTGGAATCCAAATTGCATCAGTGTACAAATATTTCATTCACATCATACTCCCCTGCATAATTCGGTATATATAAAGTGTACCGTAAGGGGGCAATTTCTTTGAAGTTATGAGTTTTGAACTATACTGTGCAATCTAAGTATTTGTGACTATATTTGAATTTATTTTGACGATTCAAATTGTTACATTATAAACTTCATTATAAAGATTAATATTAGGGGTGGGCATAGCGCGGGTTGGGGTGGGCATAGCACAGGTTGAGTCAAACTCAGACCTGACCCGACCATCCATGGGGCTAGATTTTTTGACCCAAAACTGACCCGACCATCCGAAAAGAATCAAACTGAACAGTTCGGTTTGGTTCTTCGGTTCTTTCGGGTTCAAGTTAAGCCGAGTCGAGTTGACCCGATTCGTTTAAAAATTTGGTAAACATTAAAAAATACATATAACTCTTACACAGTAACATATTTTTTAAACAATACAAATCAATATCCAACATAATTTAAAATAATACAAACCGAACTACCCTCGAGAACCATATTAATATATTGTTGGTGTTGAATCAAGCCTCGATTTCGATGATAACAAAACCATTAATTAGTATTTAACATGTTTACTAAGTATGCAGCGACCTACAATTCATCTGATCAATGGAAGTCCCTTAAACACTTTCCAACAGAAAATGTCGACACCTTATTCTAAAGTGTCGACACCTTGAGCTCAGAAGTCAAAATGATCAAATCCGTGAAAGACCAAGAGAACTCATTAATCTGGATTTGATAAAACTAAAAACAGATGATATAAATCCAAGGAATGATTTCACAAAGAGATAAAACCAACTCAACGCCCGGATTATCAAAGAATCAACAGAAATCATTCTGGATGTAAGTGTCGACACCCGGAGTACGAGTGTCAACACCAAAAGTCAATGTTCAAATTACAGAAGTTCTTGAAGTAAAGTGTCGACACCAAGATCGACACCAAATATCAGTAGAGGCTAACTG
>BRYE01000023.1:17030448-17032948 GCA_030159115.1 Actinidia arguta var. hypoleuca
ATTTATATTTTTTATTCATTTTTTCTTGTGTAGAATGATAAATTTATCATTCATTTTTATACTATGTTGTGAACTGACAAATTTATCATTTTAGGAATTACATATATAGCAAATATGTGTAATATGAGAATTTGTTAAAATAATCAAAAAAATATTTTTCATTCAAGAATAAAAAAATTAAAACATAATAAAAAAAATCAAAACAGTCATATAAACTATAAAAAACATCCCAAACAAGGCGTTAGTCTTCAAAATTAAAACATAGTTAAATACACTTTGATATCTTAAAATATCAACCAAATTCCACTTTGGTCCTTCAACTAAAAATTTTGCAACATTGCACCTTAATCTACTGAACCATTTGCAATTAGAACCAATGTGGAATGCTGTCTAAATTTCTTATGGTAATCGCAAGGTGGAAAAATACACCTAAAAACATACCCATTTCTTTGAACCTAAACCACACCTTAATGAAGACCTAAGATCTAGTTCCAAAAAACAAAAACCAGGTCCACTCACCCAATACGCAAAACCATTACAACCAGCTCCACCACTGCATCTCCGCAACTAAACATTCCATTGGCAGGCCATCCCACCAAGTCATTGCCACTTGCCATCCCACCAAGTTACCACCGCCAACTCCATATCTCTCTCTATATATAGAGAGAGAGATATATAGAGAGAGAAGGGACTACACCATCATCACCGCCGTTTTTGCTGGAATACATCTGTCGTCGTTACGAAATAATAGAACTACACTTCAAAGCCCCAAACAGCCACCTGAATCTCAAATATAACAAAGACCCATGTCACTGGAGTCCCGAATCACAAGACCAACGTCACCGAATTTGGGAATCGAAGACTCACGCCACTGGAGTTGAATCACGAATCAAAGATGTATGCCACCGGAGTTGACCAACCACAACTCGATCCTCATCTCTCTTTCTAGAACGCGCGTTGTGTTAGCGTATTGTTTCTCTGTAACGATGTTTGTGGATGGTAGCATTGTTAATGACAGTGGTTTGGTGCGATGGCAATGTTGATGACAACGGCATGACAGTGGGAGTGATGATGGTGGTGGGCAAGTTGCAGTGGCGGTGTTAGCTTGTAGCAACAGCGGTGGTTAAGGTTAGTTTTTATAGAAGAGAGTGAGATTTGTAGGTTGCGATGTGGGCTGGGCTGGGCTGAGTTGAGTTGGGTTAGGTTAAGGAGGGTGTAGATCGCCACATTGGCACCATGTGGTGCCACATAAGCAGCACATTTCATTTTCCATAAGAGAATTTGACGGGGTTAGTAATTGGTTTTGATTACAATTAATTCAACAGGGTAAGGGCCAAAGTGAGAAAAAAAATTAGTTCAAGGGCCAAAGTGGGAATCATCCAATACTTTAAGAGGCAAGTATAGTTAACTTTTAAAATAAAAAATAAAAAATATTATTTTTAAATTGTGTCAAACATACACATTATATTGTCATTATCGAGAAAAGGCAGGAAAGTTGTCCGGTAGAAAAGAAAGTCAAAAAAGGTCGGGAGGCACAAAGAGAATACATTGGAATACAGATGGTGATGGCGGCTTCCCAAATACGGTACCAAGTTTGGACTGGTATTGTGCACGTATGGTCAAAGTCTTCTCACGCGCTTTCTAAGTGGTTATTTTTTTACTTTGTAAAATTCTTTGAGCAGATTATCTATATTATAAAACATAATATATTTTGAATCTTAAATTTATTTTTCGTTATCAACGATTGAAATTTATTTAAGTGAATTCAACGGTTAAAATTTCACTTGAGATTATTTTTTTTCTCTCTAAAAATATCACTTCCTACTTCTCAAATGTGTGACTCACATAAATTTTCATCTAATGGACAAAATACTTCTAAAGATTGGCATATATTTTATCCATTAGATTATTTTTTTAGTGGGACTCACAAAAAAAAACTAAAACACTAATTTCTTTTTCTCTCATTTCTCCCAAACTAGTAATATTTTTTTAAATTATTATATTTTTTAATTTGTTCTCTATTTTGTAGTAATATATCTCTTCGTATAGGCATATAATATATCTCTTATCTGACGTTTATATCTTATTTATTTTTTAGATTGTAAAACTCTAAAAAGTAGGCTTAAAAGATGGCTTCTTTTTTTTGCGTAGTGTCCGTGAACGCGGTCAATTACTAATACACTCATAAGATGGCCCATCAAAGTTACTTTTTGGTGTCTGTTACGTGGCAAACCATTAATCATATAGAATTAAGTCAAAGACTCGCATATTAATAATAATACGTATTCACATTTCAAATGCTTAGTATGATTCGTCCAAACCTAAATGATACGCTCATCAATATTTATATTTAAATATCAAGAATGTTTAAACTTGAATCCTAAAACTAGATTTTTGTCAGTTAAACCACTCCTCTTGATTAATTTGCGGTACAAGTAACCCTATGAATAAGAAGTTTCATAAGTAATTTCCCAGCAACTTTCAATGACATGATTGGCTA
>BRYE01000023.1:17112948-17115448 GCA_030159115.1 Actinidia arguta var. hypoleuca
TCTTCTTCCATAAGGGATTGGGCCGCCCATATTGTATTGAGATTGGGTTGCAATCTAAAGCCCAAGCCTGCGAGTTTTGACATAAGGTTAAGTCCATGGCCATTCTCGAACTCTACTAATATTGGGCTCGATAAGTTATGAAAGCCCAAAGGCAGCAAGGTTATTTATTTATTATACTATGGCTGTTTTTTTAATTATTTATTGATTTTTTTTTAGCTGATCAAAATTTTATATTTTCTGATTTTTCTTAATGAAAAAAATATAAAAATATAATTTTCTAGTTTTACTTTGAAAAAAAAAACACTAAAGACTTCAAAAAAATTATTTAACATTTTGGTAATTATATATTTTTTTTTAGTAATTTTTTTCTTAAATTAAATAAAAAAAATACATTTTCTATCTCCTCTCGTGAAGTGACATGAAAAAAGTATAAAGAATTGGCCAAACAATTTAGAAAAATAAAAAAACTCGAAAATCTAAATAATTAAAAAAAAAAAAAAATTGGGCCAAACTGGTCCTAAATATACTTTTGAATAAATAATTAGACGAAATTGAACACAATACAATTTTATTTTAAAAATTTAACATTCACACACATTTATAAAAACAAATATCCCCACTCTCACATGGATTGTGTGGACCCAATATATTATGTGTGGGGTCCATATAATCCAGTGCGTACACTTATGTGTATAGACAAAATTGAACTCAATAGATTTATATTTTAAAAAATTAACATTCACACGCATTTATAAACCCAAATACACAAACTCTTACGTTGATTATGTGGCCCCCACCTATCATATGTGAGATCCATATGCTCTCTTACATACACTTGTGTGTATAGACGACGTTGAACTCAATAGATTTTTATTTTTAAAAAATAAAATTCACACACATTTATAAAACACATATATACAAACTTTAACGTGAATTGTGTAGACTTCACTTATCATGTGTGGGATCTATATATTTCCGTACAGAACGTGGTGTTAGTAACATTATTATTTTTTAAAATAATCATCACTACTACTATAATTATGTAGACCCCATCACTCTTCATTTATTGGTTGCAATTATATTTATGATGTGGTATTTGCCTTTCTTGAGGGCCAAGCCACACTTCGTATGAGGTGTTTCTTTTGTCCACGTTGACGATGGACACAGCATAGAAATGTTTTGGTAGTTGCTACTCTGGGTGATCCTCCACAAGCTTTGGGTACACTTGCACCGCTCTGACCGTCGGATTGGTGGGAATCCTCAACAACTATAATGTTGTCGGCAGAAAGCCTAATGGGGACCAAAATGTGTCTATGTAATATCGGCCGTTCATCTTGTAGAATTAGTTGAGATGATCATCTTGAGACATAGAGACACGACAAAATTACATATATTTTTATAAAAAAATTACGATTTGTTTTTAAAATTATAATTTATTGTACATTTTATTAATATTAAATGTGATTCAATTGAGTAATTGCTAATGTCAAATTAATTTGATTTTTTGCATGAATGACACGATACAGTGTTGTGTTTTATAAAACACACGCGTCACTAAAATTCAAATTATTTCAAGATGAAAAAAAAATAATCTGATTTTGGATTATATTTAAATTGTAGTGGTTTTATTTTTACAAAACGAAAGTTTTTTTTAATTTTTTTGATTCTTCTAATCGAGTCCGAAGCTGAAAAGTAAAATCTTTTCACTAAGATTCAAATTATTTCAATATGAAATAAAAAATAATATAATTTTGGATTATATTTAAATTGCAATGGTTTTATTTTTATAAAATAAAAGTTTTTTTTTTTTTTTTTTATATTCTTTTAATCGAGCCCGAGACTGAAAAGTAAAATCTTTCACCAAATGATAAAAATATTATTAAACATAAAATAATTTAAAATAATCATATTTATCCAAAAACAGTCATAAATTTTATTTTTATATTTCTATCAATATTCACATTTTTATTTTTTTTTAAAAAAAGCAAGGGCAAAAATGGTAAAAGAAAAGGGTAATTGTGAAAAACAAAGGAAAAGACAAAGCCACCCTTCAATCTCTCTAGATGAAGCCACAAGAGCATAGTCTCATCCTCACGGACCACTCAATGTAGATGACCACACAGAGCCACTTCCGGAGTCAGAAAAGTTGAAAACATTATTATTTACAAAATAATTAAAATAAAAAAATAAGGAGAGATCTGATTAAAATCTCTTGATTGTCAGATCGAACCCGTGAAGGCGAGGACACGTGGCTCAAAAAAAAACAGAGAGAAAAAAAAAGTTAGGGCAAACAAAGCTCCAGCCTCCAGCTGCTTGAGAGCACAGAAAATAGGGTAAATTTCTACCATTGGTCTCTGTAGTTACGTAAATTTTCAATTTGGCCTCTACAGTTGCAATTTGAACAACTACAACCTAAGAGTTTTCAATAAGGTGCAAATGTAGTCCCCCATCAAAATGGATTAAAATTATAATGGAAATCTCATGTAGTTTTTTATGGATT
>BRYE01000023.1:17202948-17205448 GCA_030159115.1 Actinidia arguta var. hypoleuca
GGAGATGAAGGTTCCCACAGAGAGAGTAGCCAAATGCCCTCTCTTCCCCTCCATTCAAAAACAATAGCGTGGACACTAGACTAGAGTCTAGACATCGTTTAAGAAGTTAGTTTTAGCTATTTTATTTACAAAAAAATAAAAATTAAAACAAAATTACAATTACAGTATGACCTTATTTTTTTTTTAAAAAAAACGCGGCTTTAGTTTTTGATTGTTTTGATCTTTTTAGAGAACTTTTCTACAGTTATTCAATTTTTTTTTATATTTGGTGTATCCTTTCCTAAATCTGTATAAAAAGTTATATTTTTTTTTTATTAAACAGTGAAAATAGTTCACTAAATACCAAAAAAATCAAAACAGTTAAAAAATATTTTTAAATACAGTCGGTCAAACAAAGGCTTTGTTTAGCTATTTAATTTTACAAAATGCTTGATACACACCTTCTAATACAACTCCAGTGTTAAGACACATGTCACACACACCTCTCGCAACCACTCAGAAAGTGTGAGTCCGGCATCATATTGATATGATGCAGGACTCACACCTTCTGCGTGGGACATATCCTTTATTATGAGAGTATTATTTTAGAAATTGTGTCAAAAAATTATGTATTTAATATTATTTTTATTTTAATATTATTTTTTTAAAATATATGTTTTTTTAAAAAAACAAACAAATAAACATTGTCTAACAATGTTTACTTCTCATATTTTTTGCTAAAAAAAATTGTAGCGAGCTAAGACACCATCTTGGTGAGAAACTTTAATACCACACTCCAAATATTATTTATGAGAAATGAGAAAAATTATTAACACACTCATTTGTACACATATTTGTGAAAAATATTTTCATAATGTGAACTTCATACATCTCATATAAAAAAAATTATACAAATATTTATACAAATAAGTGTGTCAGTAGCATACATAGCACTCACAACTATTATTTCTATTTATTATTTTGTGAGAAAAATAAAGAAATGCAATAACTGGTACATTTCAACACAAAAATATTTGAATTAATTTTAAAATTATCACATCAACCACGGGGTGTGATGAGTAGATTCGGGTCTTATTGTTGTAATATGATATTTTTCTCTCTTTTATTCTCTTCATATTATTAGATGGCAAAAAAAAAATTTATACTTATCCTTATCGTTAACCATTTTTTTAAAATAATTGTTGAGTGATCTCAAAAGCACTTATTTACAATCGTCGCTATAATTTGTAATCAACACATGAAATACAATACTAATTTTAATATTAAAACGACAAACTTATATAAAATTTACAAATATTAAGAGTTATTACTATCATAAATTTATTTTATTTTATTTTTTAAAAAGTAGGGGTAATAGTTGTCCTGACCTCCAATCAAGTACAATTATTTTAAAGACCTTTATCCAACACCTTGTTAGGCTCAATTTGGGAAATTAATTTTTTTGATTAATTAATTTTTGAGTTTTTTTACTGTTTGATCAAAATTTTATATTTTATATTTTTTTTAACAAAAAGAGTTTAAAATGTAAAAGTTTTTATTTAATTTGAGAAAAATTACTAAAGAAATTAGATATAAAATAATTATTTTTGTTTTTAGTATTTTTTTTGAATTAGATAAAAGTTTTTATAAATACAAAAAAAACTCAAAAAAAAAAATATATATATATATATATATTTTAAACAAGATTTGCTCAAGACAGCGGGACCCACACATCCGACACATGGTGGGTCCATTTAGTTTCCCAACTGGAGCTCCGATAGTGTTTTACTCTAGGTCACACAATTCATGGCTAGTAGGACACGTACGCGCTTTGAATTTACGAATTTATTTTAAATTCGAGGTAAATTTGCGGATTCTTTTGGTTCAATACGCGAATTATTATTTTTATTGGGCAAATTCATTATTTAGTGATAAGTTTTAGACTTTTGAGTGTAATTAATGATGCAAGACTACGTGTTTACAAAACATCTATGAACGGAAGTTAGGAACTATAACCCAAATAGTGAATACTTATCCACTACATCAACATACTTCTTGTTTAAATATTGTAACTTTTTATTACTTTAATGCTTTTCTTAATTCTATAGCATTAGAAAAACATTGCAAATAATTATAGCTTATTTCATAAAAAATAAATACTATGACCTTAAAAGTGTATGAAGATGTTATTATATTTTTTTATATTATATTAATATTAATGCATAATATTAATATTACGACACTCTAAAAATACTCTCATTTTCGTATTATTTTAGTTTGCACTCCCACTTCCTCTTTCACTTTTTGTGTGACCTAGGTTTTACTTTTACCTCATTTAAACTCTAACAACATTCGCAATTCCCAAAATCTAAATACTTAAAGCATGTTTGGCTGGTGGATAAGAGGGGGATAATTTTTTCCCCTCCTTTTCTTCCTTTATTTGGCGTTTAGTTGCACAAATTCGCCCGAATAATTTTTTTCTCTGGATAATTTTTTTCCCAACAGGGGAATAGAGACGAAT
>BRYE01000023.1:17227948-17230448 GCA_030159115.1 Actinidia arguta var. hypoleuca
TTACATATTATATTAATTGAAAAAAAGATATCCATTATTCTATACAATAACTCAAAACACAGATATTTATAATTGTGTTTGCACTCCAAATTATAGTAGCCGTTCGTGTGAAATCTAAGGAGGTTAATCTCAATCTAGAATGAAAAGAGGAAGACTAGTTCTCTGTAACAGAATCTGAAGAGATGGAACTAAGAGAGAAAGAGGAAGCAATCCAACAAAGAGAGAGAGAGAGAGAGAGAGAGAGAGGTAGAGCCCAAATATTTCTTTTTTAGAAGATGAACACTATGGTAAACTTGTTGATTTCAGCAAAGCAGTCCTCTATATATAGCATCCATTCACATGACTCATGCTAGCCCATGTGAAAGGTCCCCAACGGTCCATGTGAGGTCCTCATGACATTACCGGGAATTATGTTAGAAGGTTCAGGTATCTTGAGGACCATCTGGACCGTTATAACAGAATCCAAGAAATGTGAGCCTCTTTCTTTTGTTAAGACTATCCAAAGCAATGCATTGTTGTACCAATGACCGCGGTGCCTGGCTTGGAAAACTTCCATCTTTGCCTCCAGTCCACATATTCTCAGATCCCGTGGCGGAGATCGTGTAGTGGTTTATCCAAGACTTGCCTCCTGGACTTTGTAGGTGCCCCAAATATCACGGTGCTCAAAGCTCATGATGTCGCGATGCTAGGTCATGCAGAACACCGCGGTATCATTTGGCAATAGAGCCAATACCTACACCGGTTACAGGCCTATCGGTATATTTTTGTAGTATAAAACTATAAAATACTGTCATATTAACAAATTTTCATTTTTCATCATGAAAAAACACTTTAGTTCATAATGTAAATCGTCAGATTATTTACTCTTCTATTGTTAGAAACCAATAATACAATTTTTTTTCTTTTCACTAGCGAAGCATATGTATACTTTTTTACACTCTCAAAAGTTAGAAATCTAAATTCATCCCCAATTGGATAGAGTATCTCCGCACACCCATCTAGTCATTGTTGAAGGATCTAAGCTTAAGAGATGAGATGGTCAATGTTGTCTAGGTTGACGGGAGAAGCCAAATCCATCAAAATGGCCTCCAAACGAGTATGCACTCTCACATGGCAAGAATGGGAATGTCATGTCATGAACCCCCTACTCTCTCTCTCTCTCTCTCTCTCTCACGTATACATGCATTGTACCTTTAATTTATTGTTTTTTTCCCTTTTTATGTCATATGCATTGTATCTTTGTGTTGCTTCAAATCTCAATACACTCCATGTGCACTTTCCTTGTATGTAGTAATCCAAGCAAATGGAGTAATGGTAGTCTAGAGCCTAGAGGACAACACTTGTGGGGCTTACTCAGGGGAAGTTTATCTTCACGAAGACATTCTCTAGGTCGGCACATGTTATATCACATGATCTTAATTTCATTGAAATTCCCAATATCAAGTTGGGATATGATACTAATAAATTGATGGTATTAATGCTCTGGCTTGGGTCACGATCGAGTTGTAGTGAACTTGAAGTAGAAAGATAAGTCAATAGGAACACTAGTTTGGTGTCGGTCAAAAATTATCGGACGTTCAAATCAGAGTGAATGGATTAGCTTATCTTTTAGTTGCTAAACCTTAATTAGTTCTATAGTTGAGTTTATTGCTGCTAAGTTTTTGACTTTTTTTCTACATATCTCCTTGATGCGTGGTGTGGTCTCTCCAAAAATCTCAAAAACCCGTTAGGTTTAGAGATGTGAAATCTGACACCTGACTCTTTTTAAGAAAGGTATCTAAAATGCTCGCCATCAAAAGACCTTGCAGATCAAGAAAGCTTTTTGGTCCATAAGCATAAAATTAATAACTTCCCTTCTCTAAGCTATTCGTAATTGTTTTGTTTTCACGGCTCATTATCATTTTTATACTGTGTGACTTCATTTCTATAAATGAATGTACTTTAGACAAGGTAAGGTTCTTCTCTTCCCTTACTTAGAGATGGGATGACTTGGAATTACAGAAAAGGAGAGAGATTGTGAAAGATTACTCCTACTTTAATTTGCATGATTGGGGATCGATGTTTGGCAATGGGACCCAACAAATTGAATTATTCAACTCTTATCTATGTGGGATTTTTGCAGGCTTCAAGGGCTTAAAAACCAAAGCTGAGAACTGATCTCCAGTACCTGTTGGGGCATGTTTCTTTTGAGGGATTGAGGGGGTGAGATTGGTTTGTTGCCTGCTATTTCCATGTATAAATAAAGAATATAAAAATATAACTCACCGCTTCACAATATGTAATGGTTCGTACCATTAGAGATTTCAATAGTCCAACCCAACGATGGATCCCACAAAATCATAGAATAATGATTACTACTTTCTAAAATAAAGAAACAAGTTACAAACATATTCATTTGTATATATCCATACAAAATCTCTCATATGAGTTATGGGGGTTGCCTCATATGAGTATGCGGATTACATCTTCATCATGTAAGTCCCACACACTTCATGTGCCT
>BRYE01000023.1:17297948-17300448 GCA_030159115.1 Actinidia arguta var. hypoleuca
TGGCAAGGGAAAAGGCAAAACCCTAAGGTCAACCATACACTATATAAGCAGTCATTCAATGCGGTAAATTGCAGAATGACATATTAGTAGTAGAACAAATCTAAATTCTTGACTCTGGCTTCCATTCAGGGGCGAATCTTCATCTATCATTGGGCAAGTGTTTAACTCCACTGATTTTTTTTTTTGCATTTTTAGTCTATTAAAAAAATTATATTTTTATTTTAATAGAAAAAAATACACTATTTTAACCCAACTATAAAAAAATTTACACTATTATCCCATAATTTTATGATTTTGACCCCACTGAACTATTCTCCTGACTCCGCCCCTGTTTCGATTCACTCAAATATGAAAGTTGATCCACCAACTTTTATACTAGATGCTCTGATAATTAGCTCTTGTGGGAACTAAAATCTTAGATATAGAATTTTACTCGTTACAACTAACCCAATAATCTATAATATAAGATATAAAGATTTTTGAATTTTAAAATTATCTCCCATTATTTACGGTTAGAATTTATTTGAATTAATCCAATGACTGAAATTTTACTTGAAATTATTTTTTTTCTCTAAAAAATATCACTTCCTCTTCTCAAAGATGTGGGACCCACATAAGTTATGATCTAATGGCCAAATTTTGTTAAAATTGGACATATTTTTTACCTATTAAATTATTTTTGTTAGTGTAATTTTTTTTAGTGGGACACACACCAAAAAAAATTAACTAAAATACTTTTTTCTTTCTTTTTTATTTTTTTCAAACTAGCAATATTTTTTTAAAATTATTATATTTTAATTTTTTTTTTACATAGTGTCCGTAAACATGAACAATTACAAATTATATATATATATATGGGTGTGGGTGTTTGGTTAGGGCCATGCACTAATTTTTTTATTGTTTTTTATATTCAAGTGACCCGGGATGGATGGTGGTGTGAAGCATCAATCAGCCTGCGAACTTTTCCCCCTTGTAATGATTATGGACAGAAATTATTAGGAGCCAAACATGCCACATACTTTTCCCTTGTTGGTTCATGCAATCCCAATGAACCAACCTACCTACTCCACGAGCCGTGGGTGGGTCATATTCTTTAAAATGCCCCTTGTGAGATAGCTAAATTAATTTAATTTGGAGTTAAATTAATTGGTTGATCTTTGATCTATTTTTATTTTTAGTGAATTATTATTTTTATTTAATTAAAATTTTATATTTTTCTGCTTTCTCTTGATAAGAGAAATACAAAAATACAAAACTTCGATCTAAGTTCTAAAAAACAAATCAATAAAAAAGCTAAATTGATGGACTTTTTTTTATTTGATCAAAATTTCTACATTTTCATATTTTCCTAGTCAAAAGGGTTCCGAGAAAGTTAAAATTTTGAGCAAAACAATAATAAAAAAGAAACACTAAAAAAAAATTAAAAAATCAAAAGTAATGGTGTGAAACTGCATACCGATTTTGTTAACATTATTGAGATACTATAGCGATAATAAAATACAAGCTTGTTTTAGCAAACATGCATTATATATCTTCAATTGCAAGTTACTATTTCTATCACTTCATGTTATAGAAAGATACAACTTCTTTTTCTTGGTAGAGGTAAAAGATGGCCATGTTGAAAAGGAAGCAAACCACCACCATTGTAGATGCAACACTATGTCTAACATGGGACACAAAAACAGTGAACTTTTGTTTTCTTTGGACTTGGACTTGGGTGTGAAAAAAGATATCAAACATTTGAAAAAATTTCTTACCTTTTTTTCTAGATCAGTTTCAACTTTACCCCCATCAAATAATTAATGTGGTTTGCCACAAAAAACTTGACACAAAGTGGAAGAGAAAGGCTGGTTGAAGTGGGTAACTTTATCAGAGTCAAAGCCATAGGGCAAAGGGGTGAAGTGTGTGTTCTTTTTTAGACCTATAAAAAACATAAAAACAAAAACAAAAACATTTTACTTTGACCTCATTATAAAGAAGTATGGTGAGATCCAGCAAGCCAAATTACTTTTCTTTTTTTATATAGTCTAGCATTCGTACTCAGTCTAATTAGATCTAAGAGAGACTAATCTAAAATCTTAAAGTTAACGACCGGACGAAGAAGTAGACATAAAGTCAATTGAACTAGTGACCTCTTGAACACAAAGCTAGATTTTTTACCAATCGAGCTATCCTAAGGTAAACCCTAAATTATTTAATCCACAATCACTGCCATACAAGTGAACTAAAACAACCATAAGCCAAAGTTGAAAGGGGAGTAGTTAGAAGAAGAAGACGAAGTTGTTTTACATTTTAATTCTTGGAAAATTAATATCCAAATGAGGTCTATATCTACAAGAAAATTTTAGGGGAATTCAAATCCATGGGAACATGAGAAAATAATAATCAGATGAGCAGGAAACTAAATAACATTACACATGCTATTTCATGAACCTTTTCGTCAATATGATGACATTTCCCTACTTACCCCTAATTTGAAATTGTTCCATTTTAGATCAGG
>BRYE01000023.1:17365448-17367948 GCA_030159115.1 Actinidia arguta var. hypoleuca
ACAAATGTTGTCAGAGTCAATTAGGTACTCTAGTCTAGGAGAGGATTCTATGGCTATGTAGTTTGAGAGATTGAGCCCTTGACAATGTATCTTGTGCCCGCTTGTTGGCTGCTATACCACATTGTCGAGAAGAAATATTTTACAACGAATTAAGTCAATTAGACATTTTTAACTCACGTTTAAATCATATTTGTCTAATAAAATGAGCATCTTAAATGTTTAACTTATAAGGTTCGCTGAGCATATCATTCATGGAAAAAATTAGATCCATCAGACATTTGTAGCTAGATAGTTGGATGACATTTGTCCTATATAATTTAATGAAAAACATAATTTTTTAAATAAATTGTCACTTTTTTAGGACAAATGTAATCCCATCCTATAGGACTAATATTATCCCATCACTTTCTTTTAGTGATCAAGACGGAGTTACTGCTTAGGCCCCTTTTGGATTAGGTTTGTTGTTGATTATTTTTTTGCTTTTTTAAAATAAAAAAAAAATGGTGTGTTTGGAGCGAGTTTATTTGGAGTGAGTTTGTAAGAGTTTATTTGATTTTTATAGGCGTTTTTTTGTCTCACTTTATCTTTTTAATCCAAAGTTTTTTCAACTACTCCAAACTGACCCTTACAATTTTGAGTATTGCCAATATGTTCTTGTCCAACTACGTGCCTCTGCCATCTTCATTTATGTTATGAAAAAACCATCTTGACAGAAAGTCTACTGAGGGTAGCAAACCATAACTTCATCTACAAGGAAACAACCAAAGATTGGATATGGAAGATTTGAAATTTTTGTTTACATGGAAAGCAACAAACTTTTGATGTGGGTAGCAAACCAAACTTGACTGACAAAAATCCCACAAAAAGGGGGAAAAATAACATGGGGTAAATTCCACTGACTTTCCCTGAAGTTTTTGATAAATACAAGCTACATACTCTGTAATTTTAAAAATAATACTTGACATCCCTTACTTTTGAAACTAATGTCAAAAATCCATCCAGAGCTATTTTTGTGCAAAAATAACAAGATTACCTTTAAATTTAGAGCTTTCAAAAAAAATCTAAATACACACATTAAAATAAATATTCTCTTTTTTCCCTCAATATACCATTTTTTTTTATCAATAATTAATCTTTTTTTTAATAAATTGATCTAATAGTTTACTTTTTAAGTACTCTTTATAAAAGTGGTACTTAAAAAATTAAACTTTTTCAACGGTAATTTTTTTTTAAAAAAAATATTCTAAATCTTTTTACTTTTTTAAGTGCTCATAATTTAAATATATTTAAAAATAAACTTTGTTATCATTTTTTTTGAAAGAAGAAAGAATATTTATTTATTTTATGTATTGAGTATTTTTTTGGGAAACCCTTCTTCAAATGACAATCTTGTTATTTTTGCACAAAAATTACTTCAAACGAAAAATCTTGACATTAGTTTCAAAAGTAAGAGAGATCAGTGTTATTTTTGAAACTACAAAGAAGAAAGTGGTTGTATTTATCAAAAACCTAAGAAGAAGTCAGTGAAATTTATCCAAAAAATTCAATCCTTCTGAACCTGGATCCTCAAACTTGTCATTTTTCCCACTGAACGTTAATCCAACGCAGACTTAATTCACGAGATTTTCAGCAAAGTTCAAGACAGAGGGGTTTGGGTAAAGGTACAACACCGCATTACCGCATCCTTTGGACCTTATTTCAAGTCCAATTGTATATGATAAGAGTCGTTCATATCGTAAAGTTTGACTAGTAAATTATCCATAAAGAAAAATTAAATTAATTGAACATTTATAACCATATAATCAGATCATATTTATTCTAAAAATGAACAATAAGTATAATATTTAAATTAAACCACTATATCTAAATTTTTAAATAAGTTATGTACTCAAAGCTCTAATGAATGATGCAAATTGTATCGTTTATATTAAGGAAGGACCCTGTGAGGCGCTCCCACCAATTAAAAAAAACACATAGAAAAAATATTTAGCAAGGTTCGTACAGTCAAGGATGTTGTATAGCTAACTATCAAACCAACTCTCAAATAGCCTCACCACCAACTTAATAATTTATAATAATTTAGTTATTCGCTGCAGATTCTTAATAACGTAATAACAGGTGAATATGATTAGGCATGTTTATAAAGAAGATAATAAATGTCTAGATCTATTAGTAACTAGTAGGCCAAATCGACGAAGCGACTTTTATGTTTTTAGACCGAAGAGACAGATCTTTGAAAATAAAGAATTTCGTTCCGAATATGTACAAGCACAAATTTAGACTTTGGGGAGTCTTGGGTTTAATAATGTTTGTGCATGATGTAAGCAAGCAAGAAACTAGTGGGAAGCATTGAACTACTTTTCTTCTCATGAATTGAATCATTGATGGAAACTATTTTTTGGGTTGTTCTTAGTGTATAGTATGCTTTTAATTTACCATATATATATATATATATATATATATATGCACCACAACGATCTCTAGGGTTTTATTTGCATTT
>BRYE01000023.1:17377948-17380448 GCA_030159115.1 Actinidia arguta var. hypoleuca
TATATATGAGGCCACAAAAAGTACGATCGTATGTACAGTCAAGTGAGCATAAGAACTTGAAACGATAATTTATCTAAGAGGACATGAATCGAATTAATACAAGGACCACAATATACATCAATCCATATCGCTCTGATACAATATGAAGAAAAAACAGAGTTCAATTCAGAAAAATCGTAATTTTAACCTTATACCCAAGATTGAAGATCCAAGGAATTGGCCTAATAAATGATATTTTTTTCTTAACTTGTGTGACAGCTACTTCTAAGTTTATCTGCACAAATTATATTAACTTGGAGTGCGGAGAAGGATAATAAAGAAGTAGCAAGAATAGTCATATATATATATAATTATTCATGTTTATTTTTTTAATTAAAAGTATTTAATTAAAAAAATAATTGTTCGTAAGATTGTTCCAATTATGTTGTATCCCCATTAAATTTGACATGATGATTTAATTATTTTACCCTAAATATAACGCGGGTCGTTACGTTAATGATCGATTACTCCCACACATTTTTGTGATAAAATGCTTTGTTTTTCATTGTCATCAAGTGGGGGGATGGGACTTCGGGGTACCTAGCTATGAATGAGTTGGAAAGATAATGAGTATTGCTATCGTCTCAGACTTTGAATTCAATTTTTTTTTAGAATTTAAAATAAAAGATTCAGATTTATTTAATTACGTAGGATTCACACATTCAAGTGAATCTGAACTTTCAATTTAAATTATAAAATCTTTTTTTAGTCTAATATTCCTTGAAGATAATTCATAAGCCCGAGTCACCATTCTCAAGAATACAATTTGTTGCCCTTTTAAGTTACGTGTAAATATTTATTTATTTTTTTCAATATTATATTAGTCCAAAACTCGAAAGTATAAGGAATACATTAATAAAATACCAAATAAAGCCACTTTAAGCATATGCCCTGCATCACAAGTCACTTGATTTCAGCCGATCAATTAGGGTATATACTTTTTAGGTTCGGTGACATAAATTGTCGTAAAACCAACTAATGATGAAATTGATTGAAGTTGGGAGTGATAGCAACTACTAGAGGGAGAAGCAAAGGACAAAAGGGTCAAAACATGGCTGTTGCTTTCCTTTCACTTATACTTAACCCAAGTCAAAACCCCACCTCTTTATGCCAGGGGACCACAACACCTGTCAAATTCTCTAGCTCCTTCCTAACTCGTTTTTTATAACTCCGTGTTTACCCACATCTAGACTATTTCAGGTCCTTAGGGCCTGTTTGGCTGGAGGATAATAGAGGGAAAATTTTTCTCCTTATTTCTTTTTTTATTCGGCGTTTGGATAACGAAATGTCTCTCGGATAACTTTTTCTCCCGAATAATTTTTTTCTCAACAGGCGGATAGAGACGGATAATTTTTGGGTGACCCTTACCCTAACTAAAAGTTGGAGGATAGAAAAAAATATATATATTATGTATGAATGTCTTTATATTATATATATATATATATATATTTTAATATATATATATATATATTTTATATTTTATTTCTCTCTATATATTTTATTTTTTATCTTCATTCTTATTCACTCATTCTAAAAAGTATCCAAACAAAATTAAAAGTTATTCCCTTAAAAAATTATTTTTTTTTAAAAATTATTCCTCTCTGATACTATTCGTCAACCAAACAATCCCTTAATAATTACGATTAGACAAATTTTCGCTGACCTAAAGTCTAAAATATTTGACTTTCGTCGACTTCAATCTTATAATCCCGATGAAGTAAGCCATTAACTTACTATCTCCTCCGACTTGACCCAAGCAAGGATATGCTTCTCTCTCTCTCTCTCGAGAGAGAGAGAGAGAGACACACAAAAAAAAACACATTAAAATTGAAAAAATACTACTTTTACATAAAATTATCCACAAAATAATATTAAAGTGGCAATTTTACAATTAAATATTATTTTAATAAGGCCAATGTAGTCTTCCAAAGTCCAAAATTACTATAACTCTTTTTTAAATTTTTTTAAATTTCATATATTAAATACAGTTCACTCAGAATTAAAAGACTCGATTTAACCAACTATTGTACTGATGACTAGTTGGTCCACTACTTATCTCATTCAATTTTCCACCTTCATTGCTCTTACCAACAAGAAATAGAGCCACCCACCTTATCTCTTTGCAAAGAAACATCAACCTAATATTTTTAATTGGTGATGATGATGGCTCATCAACCACAGGGGACTAGTCATTTTCCCATAGGTGCTGCTCTTAAAAATATGTAAAGTTAGAAAAAGTAAAACTTTTTGAGAGAATCCTAGTTACTTAATGCTATGGAAAGATGTGGGTTTAGATTATTTTTGGAAAAGGCAAGGAATAGAGAAGCCATTTTCACTTTCTTCCATGGATCTAGTACTAGTCCCTTCTCATTCTTTCATGAATGCAAGAAATGTTTCCACTTTATGAGTTTATAGAAACAGTAACACCCCCTGAGGTTTGCATCTAAGACATTAGTCCCCC
>BRYE01000023.1:17415448-17417948 GCA_030159115.1 Actinidia arguta var. hypoleuca
ACACAAACTTGCCCAAAAAGACTAAACTTTATTTTTTTAAAAAAATTGGGAGCTGTACGAATTCCACACAAATGTATGACAAATGACACACTAGTTTTCTCTCGTAAATGGCATCTCATTAATTACAATTTCGCCCATGACCCAAATCACTTTCCAAAACAAATGAAACAAACCCCACGAGTGCAAAAGGCGAACCGTTGGGTGGCTGACGAAACCAACGCAAATCGAAATCTCGCACCCCACGTTATAGAAAAATTAAGGGTAAATTACAATGACCTCCTTTAAGGTTTGTTTTCTTTTAATACAAATTGCCCCTAATGTTTGAAATATTACACTGACCTCCCTTGTCAAAATTTGTTGGATAACTAACCAAACAAAAAATACAAAGTTACTTTAATGCCCTCTAATAATCACTCAAAATACCGTATTACCCTCTCAAATAAACACCTAAATACATACTCAAAACCACCTCCACCGCCGCCGTGACTACCACGACCACCACCACTATGCACCCACACCATCACCTATTTGCCACCTCCACTAGCTCCTTGATCCACCGCCATCACCCACACCCTCTTTCTCTTTGATCCACCATCACCAGCTCTCTCTCTCTCTCTCTCTCTCTCTCTCTCTCTCTCTCACACACACACACACACACACACATATATATATTTGTTAACAAAACAAGACCCCCCAACCCTAAATCAACTAACAAAGGGGGTAAATTACATTGACTTCCCCTAATATTTCTGATAATTCTATAGACTTCTCTTGTAATTTTTGAAATTACACAGCCTCCCCTGTCAGATTTGTCAACTAATGGAAGTTAACAGGAATTGTCATTTTACTCTTTTGCCCTTTACAGAATGTTATTTCCAATCCACCCAATATCCTGTTGTACTTTCATCTTCCCTTACACCTAGAGGCAAACAATCCGAAATTGCCCTATAAAATGCTTAGCCCAGCATCTTCAATCAAGCTTAACTTGGTAGGCATAAATTGTTAAGTGTACTCCTTTTCTTAGGTAAAAACGCTAAAAGCATACACTATTCACTTAAATCCTTAATAATGATTCATGTTTATTTCATATTTTCTTAGGTAAAAACTTTTTGCCTTATAAAATGCTTGATAAAGTATTTGTTTTGTTATCATGCTCCACAATCATTTTTTATTTGTTTAAACCAATGCAAGTACAAAAATAAAAAAAGTGTTAATACCAATTATTTTTATGTTAAAAAGTTATACATTGAAAGCTTGGGAGAAATAGATTATTTTAAATTTATTGAAGCTAATAGATTATTTTAAATTTATTCAAGCTGTGATTATTTTCTTAGTAGCAAGTGTGAGGACTAGACCTAATATGCAATGTTAATTTGTTTTATATTTATATATGTATTCACTTAAGTTATACTTCTTCTGTCCCAAATTTTTTTTGTCTATCTTTTTACTTTAAAATGTCTTAGAGTGCACAAAATCAATGTTTAGAAGTTGATATTTTTTTAAAACTCTCACTCATAAATAATTGAGTTTGTTAAAGTGAGAATAAAGACAATATTGTAAATTAACACTTTTTTCATTTGAATTTGAGTGCATTAAATTTATGTTCTCTTAAAAAATAAGCTTTAAAAAGAGAGGAGTAAAATGGAATGGGAGTGTTACGTGAGATTCAGATGTACAAGTGATGTGTAATTTCTAACTTTAATGACATTTCTTTTCAGTTAACCCTATCTGTATCAATTGGTTGTTTAGTACTAATAAGCACGTTAGCAAATACTTCTTAAAAGCAGTGGAGTATGGTAACGACTATATAAAGAGCAATTTTGGCATTTAGACATCAAATATTGCTTACATCATCACATTCTGCCATCCATTTTAACGGAGAGTTAACATAGGGGAGATAAGTGCATCAAAAAAGTAAGGGAGAAAAGTGTAATTTCAGAAAACTCAACAACTTCAGGGAAGGTAAGTGTAATTTACCAAAAAAAAACTATCACTAGCGACAGCTCTCATATGTTGACATAATAATAAGAACCCCAACCCCGAATCAAAACAAACAAACTCAAATCAATCTCTAATTCAACAACTTTCAATCCAAAATCAACAGAGCCCAAAATCCCGAAACCTAGATCTACTCTTTTAATCAACAAAACTGAAACCAGAGATGAACTAGTGAATGGCGACGACGATCGGTGAGAGGCGAAGAGTGACGGGCGGGCGGGAACGGTAGCGGTGAGTTGGAGTGACATGAGGGTGGTGGGTCTCTCTCTCTCTGCGGGTCCGGCGGCGGCGAACGACGAAGGTTGAGTACTGAGCGGTAGTGGGTCTCTCTCCCCTCCCCCCCCTCTCTCTCTATCACTCTGCGCGTCCGGCTGCAACAAACGGCGACGTTTGGCTGACCGGAGATGGGTCTTTCTCTCTCTCCCCCCTCTCTGTATCTGAGTTTAGGCTTAGGTTTAGGGCTAGGTTTGGTTAAGTTTTTTTTTTTTTTAATTTTTTTTGC
>BRYE01000023.1:17437948-17442948 GCA_030159115.1 Actinidia arguta var. hypoleuca
GACACCTAAAATAAGGTCTCCATATCCCTAATCCTTTCTCACAGAGACCAAAAATGGAGTATGGTAAGAGCAATTTAGGTTTCCATTCTACAGTTTTAGGGGAAAACAAATTTGTTCATCACACTTGGGGGAAGATTGCATCCTCACAGTACACTATATTGTTTCAACCAATTCTAATGGAGTCTACTATGATGGAAATAATGAATAATGTTCAATTGTTTAAAACAATGAATAATGTTCAATTGTTTAAAACAATAGAGTCTATTATTATTTATAAAATTAGGGTAAAAATTCATTATTCAATTGTTTAAAACAATAGTCTACTACTATTTATAAAATTAGGGTAAAAATTCATTATTCAATTGTTTAAAACAATAGAGTCTACTACTATTTAGTCTACTACTATTTATAAAATTAGGGTAAAAATTCATTATTCAATTGTTTAAAACAATAGAGTCTACTACTATTTATAAAATTAGGGTGAAAAGTTGAATAAGTAAGGTTTGAAACCTTAACGAGCTCTAAAAATATATGTCTTAGCTTATTTAACAATTGAATTAATTTCAAATAAGATTTAATCGAGCCGATCACAAATCGACCTCTAGTAGTTTGAATTTTTAAACGATTATTGAGTCACGTATTAAATTGTTCAAATTTAATTTGAAAGTTTAACGAGATTAAAAAGGATGTTCAAACTAAACTAATACATATCAATTATTAATAAACTTTTAATGAGTAGAATACTAATCTAAGCTCGAACAAATTGTTTTTGTTACTCGCAAGTTTGGACTTGTGTTTGGACTTAGATCACACAATTCAAGACCCGCAGTACCCCGCTCTGAATTTGCGCTTTTGCTAATTTACCCTAAATTTGGAGCCCTTTGGGTTGTATGTTTTTAAGTAAAACGTTTGTATAAATAGTATATATATTTTCTTCTAATATGACTTAAAAGAACATATTATACTCTTCTATTCTTGAACAAAAATATAATATATTGTGTATATGTTATTTTTATGTGCCTGTGAATTCGCTTTGAAGCCGCTCTCACCTCGTGCAAATTTAACAATTGACGCTCGCTATCTCGCTCCCAAATTATGTGATTAAAGTTTGGACTTTTGGAGTGTGGATGAAGATGCACTCGTAAATAAGTCAACTTCGTTGTCCAAGTCTAGAATAGAGACGCCCAATATCAGCCCAACAAACACCGAGTCTGTAATAAGAAGCCATGCCAGGGCCGGGTCCGCACCTGATGTACGCGCTGGGCACGGGCCAAGCCCTGACCAGCGTATCCAACGGCAGGTTCGGCCCCCACCACTGCCTCACCTACGCCCTCAACGCCTTCTTCGGCCCCGACCTCGGCTCTTTCTCCGAATGGCTCGCTTCTACTCTCGGCCTCGGCCAGACCTTTGCTTCATACGTCGAACACCTGGTGCACCATCCTTTCTACTACGTCTTGGTCCTAGGACTTCCTCTCTCTCTTCTCTACAGCTGGGTCTCCAAGGTTCTGATCCGCAGAGGATTTCTCGATTCTGTTTCTGGGGTGAGTATTTGTGCTTTGGAATCGTTTTTGACTGTATTTTGAGTTTTTGCTTTTGGGGTTTTTGGAATGCTTAATTGGGTCCTTTGGGGTTGTATACTTTGAGTTTATTTTGTAACTTTGTGTTTAGTTTTGTCAATTGGGTATTTGGAATGTAGAATGGTGAGTGGTAAGTTGGAATCGCTTATGATTACTGTCTCAGTTGGGTGTCTTAAGGTCCTGATCCGCAGAGGGTTTCTCGATTCGGTTTCTGGGGTGAGTAATTGTGCTTTGGAATCGTTTTTGACTGTATTTTGAGTTTTTGCTTTCTGGGATTTTGGAATGCTTAATTGGGTCCTTTGGGGTTGTATGCTTTGATTTTATTTCAAACTACAACTATGGTGAGTTGTAGTTTGGAATCGTATGTGAGCCTGTGACCATAGGCTCAGTTTTGTTAGCTTTTGTCTTTCTTGATTCTAGTGTGAGTTTTAGCTTATTGGCTTTTTGGAATGCTTAATTGCCTCACTTGGTTGAGTTAATTACGTTTAGGACTATCTGAGTAGAATTTTGAATGGCTAATTGGTATATACATTAGGTGAGTTTGAGCATTGACCTAAATTTTGGATTGGCAATAAATGTAATGATCACGATATGGTGAACTCTTTACTGATGTAAAACTGTGGAAAAATAGTGTACCACCCTTGTTACACCATCTTGTTCTACGGTTTCCTTGCCTTCTTCTCTATAGCTGTGTCTCTCTATTTCTGGGATGAGTATCTGTTATTTGGAATATTATGTGACTGTAGTCTCAGTTTCATTAGCTGTTGTTTGTCTTGATTTTAAATTGAGTTTCAACATGTTGAATTTTTGGAATTCTTTATTGGGACACTTAGATTTGTAATCTTTGGATTTGTTCTTCGACTTTGTGTTTAGGTTTTTGAATTGGCTAATTGGAATGTACTATGGGGAGTTGTAATCATAGACAACTAGAGTCTCAGTTTTGTTAGTTGTAATCTTTCTTGATCATGGATTGAGTTTTAGCTAGTTGGGGTTTTGGATTTCTTTATTGGGTCACTTGTTCTTTATTATTTGAGTTAATTTTAGGACTCTCCGATTAGGGTTCTCTATTGGCCAATTGGGATATATTAGGTGAGTTTGGTCATTTTTCCGAATTGGGATTGGCAATAAAGGTAATGATCCCGAAATGATACACTCTTTATGTCAGAAAAAGTGTATTAGAGTTTTTACAACATTTTGGGTTAATTTAAAATGAAGAAGAATCAGGGCGACAAAATAAGAATCAGAAAATTCCTGGACATTTGAAATTAGAATTTAGCATTGATTCCATGCAATTTCAGATGTGTCAGAGGTTTGGTGTGGCTGTGAAAAGCAGAACTAAAACATTGGGTTTAAACTTTGATACTGTTTTATGTTAAAGATGGCCACACCCAGGCATTCGTGAACATATGCTGAAGGGTTTTGTTAACGGTGGCACAAGGACTTTGGGTAACAAAGCTTAAAATGATTATACATTTTTTAAGTTGACACACTTTTACGAAGGACAAATTGTTGAGGTGGCTGCTTCCAAAGCAGGCTGGAAAGAAACAGTACAATAAAGTCCATTTCCCATGACCCCTAAAGAAATAAGAGCGATGAGACACCTGCAACAAAAAAATTATATGCTACCTTTCTTCATGTGCCAACTTTCCTATATCACACCCAAGCCACCCACTTTTAAAACCTGACCGGGAGAGAAAGACGTGTTGGGTCTTAGCAGAGATCATAAAGAGCATCAGCATCCTCCTCATAATGCCCGCCATCGGGCCATAAGCGCCGTCTTTCAACAATTGGTGGGGAGCACCTCAGTATACAAACGTCTCTTCAGTATGCAAATGTCTAAGGAGTAGCAGCATGACCACCTCAGCTAGTCCTTTTCCCCGATTGGCAAAACGTCCTGCTACTGACACGTCATATAACTGATCGCTATCATAGCTAGCATTCCTAAACCATCGTCTCTAGTTTCACCAAATATTCGGAAGCCCATATAGATATAGATGGATGATGACAGCCCATCAATTTCCAGTTAAAACATTCCGACATCTCTCTTTGAAGCTCCCCAAGATATACAACCATTTCATGCTTGTAAACAAGTATTAACAAAATCGTTCACTGGCAGTAAACTTTCAATAGTTACATGTCAAATTTGGAAATTGTAACTAGTAGTCATAAACAATTGAAAGGTCTAAGATACAGTGCATTGTTTTTAAATCATATCCACGTTTGTACTAATGCAAGAGAAACTGTTTAGCACTTTCCTTTCCATTTATGTGGCATCATTGCATATATCGGCTACATTTAACAAATTTAGTCTCCAGGAAAAGGTACTTATTGTTGATGCATCATCTAGGAACTCTTTAGTGCTTGTGGGAGCAATTATTGTAAAGACGTAGGAGTATTTTTGTATCTTCTTACTGCAAGTCCTGTTAAGATGAGCAGTTTTGCATTTGATAAGGAAACTTTTAGTTGTTGATTCTGCAGAATATAGCTTTTACTATTTTGGCGGTTTTATGTTGCAGGTGCCTCTTACTCGGAGACAATGCTTATTGTTGGTGTCGGCGGGTTCTCTATCCCACTTTTTCTTAGACCACTTGTTTGAGGTAACTGTTTGAAGTTAACATGCTAGTATTATGTTGTTGACCTTAAAAAACTTTCTTTTCCTTTTTTTCTTCTTTTTTTAAACAATATTTAAGCGTATGATTTTTTTTTTACAAAAAGGGTATGACTTAGGGCTGGTGATATTATTGAATATTTGGAGATACTAGATTTAGAATTTGGCTCTTGAAACTATAAGATGGATGAGAATTTGACTGACATGAAATGATTTTTTACTTTTGATATGATAGAGAAACTGTATTTGTAATGTAAAAAAATTAGCTATTAGTAGTTTCATACATCCATATATATAGTATATTTGTTTACTACCATGTACCAGATGTGTCATTTCCGTACTTTTTAGATAATGCCATGTTGGTGTGTCCGTGTATCCTTCTCTCATGTTTGTCTGTGCTTCTTAGATCATAGTATATCAAAATCATCAGATGACTGCTATTTTGTGGAGAGTGGTTGAGACTTTGAGTGCAAAGACAAAACAAGTAGATTTTTTGAACTTTGTGTTTTGTCTTTATGCTAAGAACTCTTTTATACCGAAAGAGGAGAAGGTACTTTATTGGTGGTTATTAACTTAGCAAGATTGCATTGGATAAACGGAAAGAATTAATATAGTGGCTTTTATTGAAGATTGTTGTTGGCATCTAACCAATTCGTCACCCATTCTAGACATGTCGGCGAGGATGTGTGCCTTGCACGTCACCATGAAGGGCTTCACTTGTCAGGAACATGTTGGTTTCGTAAGTGAACCCTCACAGAAACATATCGACAACATTTCATGGTTGCTCAAGTCTAGTCCAAAGAAACACAACAGGT
>BRYE01000023.1:17480448-17482948 GCA_030159115.1 Actinidia arguta var. hypoleuca
TTCAGATTCACGTTCAATGATCCAACCACTACCGCGTCAGCCGTTGCACACGATCACCACCATGGCTACCACCACCCACCTCCACTTTCACCACCAGAACACCACTCACCATCACCAATTACCACACCACACGCTCCACTAGCACTGCCAATTAAAAAATCACCCCTCCACCTCCCCCATCAACACTACCGTTACCACCATCCATCCACCTCCACCTCCGTACAACTGGCACCATCACGTCCAACGTTCACAATAATAAAATTTATATTTCAATTTTTTGAAGATTTATGATTTCCTTTAATTCAACATTTACTTTTTGTCAATCAAAATACATGAAAGTAAAGCCAACCTCAAAGATGGATTTACTTTGATGGGTCAAAAGCATTAGACTTTGGCTAAAAGAACAAGAAATTCTACTCTACTCTATTTTTTTTATTTTTTTTTTTCAAAATTTAAAAACAGGTACAAATTTAAATTGTATTGAAATGTTCCACATCGCCCAGTTTTGGTTCATCTATGCTGTCTATAAGGCTCATGTTCCCTTCTTCTTAATATTTAATTTTTAAGGAGAAAAATAAGGTGGGTCTAACAAGTGGTATCAGAGCAAACTTGGGGTTGTCGTCTAAAGTTAGGCCAATTGTCAAGAATGCAAAGTGTCCGGCTCCCCTGGTCCAGGGATGTGTTGAAAAGTCCAGGGGATGTGTTGAAAAGTCCAGGGGATGTGTTGAAATGTTCCACATCCCCCAATTTCTTGACCCTCTATGCTGTCGCCCTGGTCCCAAAAATGTATTGAAATGTCTCACATTACTCAGTTTTGACCATTTTATGGTGTCTATAAGACTCATATTTTCTTCTCCTTAATACCTCATTTTTAAGAAAAAAATATATAGGTTGGGTCTGACAATAAATTGATTATATGATTCAACGCATTCAAGTAAATTTGAACCATACATTTTGAATTTAAAAAGTTTTATTTATCCAAATTCGAGAATCGTAACATTACTGTAAAAAATGATTAATATTTAGTTTCAAACTTTTTTGTGGGCCTTCTTTCTCACTTAATTTCCGTACATACAAAACCTGAAAGTAATATGCGAGTGCTCTTTTACTGTAATTCTTTATTCAAATTAACCTTGTAGTTATATTCCTAGTATATACTAAATATAGGAGGGGGGGAAGTATATATACATAGAGTCGTGACACGTGCATTTTTTTTGGATAAACACCTCCACCCAAACTCCCACCTAGCAAACCTAATTCCAACATGTCAGCATAACATATTGCAAGTGGTGTCCACCTTGTACCCAGTGTTATAAACGTACAAATAAGAAAAGTTAGGGTAAATTTCACTGACTTCCATTAGATTTTTAATAAATACAGTCATTTTTTTATAATTTTTAAAATTTTATTTATCTTTTTTATTTTTAAAATTATTATTAAAATTTTATTATTAAGCTATTTTATGTACAAAAATGGCAAGTTTGCCTTTAGAAATAAGGGTTATTTTTTGTATATGAAGTATTAACTTATTTTTTATAAAAAATAATAATATTTTAGACATAAGGACATTTAATTTCAGCACATAGACAACACGTGATCTATTTTTATTACTATTTTCAAATAGATTAGTAACAGAATGAGTGTAATTGATACAATTAAATTATTAAGGGAGTCAATATAATTTACTTTTTAGATAAAGAACTAAAAATGATAAAAATTAATAGTTTAGGAGATATTTGTGAAATTAAGCCTATTTTCCATAGAAGAGTATTCAATCTGACCTAACTTTATGTTATGATTGAATTTAATATGAATATATGCATAACCATGACCCTTTGGTTCTATATTTAAAGAAAAAAATATCTAAGTGACTGTTGAGTTTATATATATATATATATATATATATATAAACTGCTTAATTTGATAGAGTTTGAAAATTTTAGCCTTTTATCTATGTATTATCTAATGATCTAAAAATTATAATATTTAATTAAGATATTACGACTATGATCAATATTGTCTGATCCAAAACATAAAGAGAATAAACCATCCAATCAATAACACACCAAACTTTTTTCGTGAAAAATCTTGAATGAATCCCTTTTTCCAGACAAATATTATACACTATAATTTGATATTCAGATGGTTACAAGACTTTCACAATTAAAACATATAAACTCCGTAATTTAATAATTGTCTAGATTTAGCTCGTATCCACGATTTATCGTTTCCGTACTTGATCACTGTTCAGACCCCCTTATAACGGATTTCAAGCCTAGAACTCCATAAAAAATCTTAAATTTTTCAATATTTGTTGAAGAAGATATGTATTAAGATTTGTTTCTGAGTTATTCGGGAGGTGAAAATAACTTATCTATAAGAGATTTTTAATGTGGCGGCTCAAGTCTAGGTCTGAGAAAGTGTTTGGGGCCTTAAATAGGTGCAAACCCCTTAGCGGCGTGATTCTCGAGAATTCTGATTTTGCACACTCGCTCCTGTG
>BRYE01000023.1:17580448-17582948 GCA_030159115.1 Actinidia arguta var. hypoleuca
CAACAAGAGGAATTTGGAAATGTGAAAATTTTGTTCAGTTAAAAAGTTCAATACGAAAAAACTCGAAAACTAAAGCAGTTAAAAAATCTAACATAAGCTACACCAAACTGGCTTTTATTTTGTGTCGGTGTTGTTTGTACTATATATCTATTTATTTGAGGGGGAAATTTACTAGTTTCATAAGAAGGATTTTTTTTCATTTCTGATAATTCATGATTACACAATTGCTATTCGTTTTTTCTGTTCGATAGTGTTAAAAAACATCTGTATGTTCAGCCCTCTTTCCTGGAAAATTTCTGCTAGCTCCCAAACAAATCCTTAAATGGCCCCGTGAATCGCTGGTGTGAATGTAAATAGTTTGTAGCCTGTTGCTTGTGTTGTCAAAACTGAGAAAAATTGTTTTTGGAATTGTCACATTCTGACAAATGTGTCTATGGATCGAGGGAGACGGTGGCAATCACAATCTCAATTTTTTTTTATAAAATAAATTAAATTATACTAAACTATATAAAATAATTTCAAAATTATAAGGACTTGTACCTTCAACTACTTAGGCATTTGTTATCTTATTTAGTTGAGATGTTTGACCAGAGAGTGATCTAATCAGTTTGGTTCAGTTTTCAAATCAATTTTGTAAAATTTTTTTTTTGAAAATTGTTTTGTTGATGTTTTTGAAACTTGTTTTTTTTTAAAAAATATTTTTGAGAAAATATTAAAAAAATATCTTTAAATTTTCAAAGACCATTTTCACTAACAAATAAATAATATATAAAAATAAGGGTAATTTTATTTATATCCTTCAACTTTTATTCGGATTTCACTTTCATTCCTCACGTCTTAATTTGAACATATTTAACACTAAACTTTGCTGACAATTGCAATATGGGCGGCCTTCTGTCCACATTTGTCAAAATTTGTGGACATAAATAGCTATGTGACACGCATATGACCTATACAAATGATAAAAATATTTTTTTTGATGTTTTTTTAAGGATAAAAATAATTTTTTTTTCAGTTTTGGTGAGCCTTCATTCAAATTAGATAATTTTTTTTATATTTTTGGCCTTCTTTTGTCAAGAGAAATCAAAAGATTAAAAAAAATTGATTTAATAATAAAAAAAACTCAATACAGATGAAGAACTCAAAATAAAAGTAATTAAAAAAATTTAAATTCTAACAGATGTGAACAAATGATTCATATTGCAAGTTTGCAATTGTTTTTAAAGTTCAAGGTTTATAGTTTGAGGAATAAAATAAAAATTACCCTAAACATAATAATTTTTTTATAAAACAATTTTTGTAAAAGTATTATACAAAATTGATTATGGATCTTACCTTTCTAATGGGTCTAATGTGATTGTTATGAACCACTTCAATATATAAAAACATTACTATCTTAGAATTTTTCTTGTTTCTGAGAAAAATTCAACAAGCAGTCATATTCTGAAAAACTGTGGAGACTGGTCCCTAAAAAGTCTTTTAGGTTTTCTTTCAATCTTGGACTTCCCCACCTACATAAAAACCTACTAATTATAAACAAGATAGAAAAGAAAATAAAGAAAAAGCGCAGGAGGGAGGTTGATTGTTTGGGGAAAAAATCATTCCAATGGTTATAGAAGGTCATATGTGACATCGGGTATCACTATTCAATAACAAATTATTATGTAATTATAATGAACTCTATCATGCACATGACGATTACTGAATTTTTAAAATTAACAGTTACATTTAAATAGTGGAGTTAACCTAAGCATTTACGTATATTTATTATCGAATGGTGCTATCACGTTTCACCAATAACGTAGTAACATTGTTAGAAGAAATTTTTACTCAAATTGTAGACTCGTACCACAATAAAAAATAAATATTGAGTATATCGATGATATCACGTGACGATATTATTAACCAAAAAGAATTTTAATTTTGCAGGATCCACAATTACATTATTAAGTTAGTGGAGGATATAAAGGATTCTATCTAAATTTCATCTCGAGTTTTTAAAAATGGGTGATAGATACTATGGAAAATAATATCACTCGATTTAGGTGACGAGCCCTGCGGGCACTTTCTCAGTAGAAATTGTGCAATAGGGTCAATTTTCTTCTGCATGTAGTAGACGTCAAGATATGACCGACCACAGACGACTTGTGGTCAATTGCTTACTCCCGCCGAGACGGCCGAGGATTATTCATGACTAATTGACTATTTGTCCTCAGTGGGTCCTACCACTATTCTTACCAAATTAGTGTGTTCAAGGACCATTCATTAGTTATAGTCGGTATGTTAACTTAACTTGTCAGGTATGTGAATATTATATTCACTCTCATTAATTAAAATTTTGGGTTTGGTATCGATGTTTAAATGAGACAAATCATATTGTTTAAACTAATGATAATATGAGTAATGTTTACATATTTTATTTAGTGAATAAATATAATTAGTAACAATAAATTTAATTATCGCCTTTTTTACTAGTCTTTTTGGATGAATTTTCGTAATT
>BRYE01000023.1:17600448-17602948 GCA_030159115.1 Actinidia arguta var. hypoleuca
TATTAATATTAGAAGGATTACATAAATTGAAATGTAAATAAAATTATAAAAATAAAGAAATTAGAATCTGCAAACTGAACTGAGTCTCGTGTTTTACACAATCTACTTAAGGTAGATTCGGCCTCACCGATGCGCTGAGTTGAACGGACGTCGCCTCTCAAGATAAACCAGCTTCACCCTGACAGTGGTGGCACCGCACTGTTCGGTCTAACGAACTCGACTATGTTTAGATGTCTCTCTCAAAAACACAACAATAATAAGAAGAGCTTTCTCACAGCACTTAAGAGTGTGTGCACTCTCAACTCAGTGTGTTCAAGCATAAAGACCTAATAAGAGATCACTTGTATATAGTGTGTGTGTCCCTTCAACTTGTAGGAGTAATGTTGAAAAAACAATAGCCTCCCATTACTAGGTAGTAATCCCCCATTACCAGGGTGGTAATGGCCTTGTAACACTCACCCATTACTACGGTATTGCCCATTCATTTTTTTGTGACACCCCACATTACTAGGATATTCACTGTAATGCTATTTAAATGACCCAATCACCACTAGTGACTTTCATTCCACGCGAGCGGTGTTCAAAACCATGACCCACCACGTGCCACGGCAACCGCGGTGCCGCACATGTGATGATGTGTTCCCACTCACCTCAAACTTGGGTGCCCGATACTAACACTTGTTAGTACATAAGTCTATTCGCTTTTAGTTTACTAATCAATGTGAGATTGAGTGTTTTCACTACATTTTAATTAGTCCAACTAGCTAACTTTGAAGGGCAATTTCTCATTCGTCCCTTATCTGTTTTGAACAAATTTTATATGATTTCGAAGATCATATTACGGAGATTACAACTCCACTCCCTTTCATCAAAAAAGAGGATAGGAAGCCTCGTCTATTTTGGCTCAAAGTTGCCAAAAAACAATGTTCAAAACCCAATTTTTTTCAACACTATTTTCTAATCCAAACACGAGGGAATCTGTGTTCTCTCCAATTCTTATCATTTCTCACTAAATCCGTCACCAAAAGGTCTGTTTATCTTTTCCTTTCCTCCACAAACCCATACCAAAACGCGTCCTATAGGTTATAATTCAACAGGTCATCAGTTATTCACAACGAAAAAGTGTACTCACATTCTACATAAGAGAGGCATATAAATATTAACATACCGATATCATAAAGGAAGGGAAAGTTTGAAGACCTAACAAGTAAAATTGAAAATCTCACCAGAGTCCTATGAGAATGTCGAAAATTAACGAATCAGCTAAACAAAACTGTGTTTCTAAAACTGAATAATGGATTGCAGAATAAATTGGTAGATAGAACCTGAAGACGCCGACGGGAGTAGAGTTAACGATTTCCTTGACCTTGGACAGAACCATTTCGATTTCTTCTTTTCTTCTCGGAAATATTATGCATACACGAATTTTTGGTTACGTTCTTTCTAAAACTAGTTTGGGTTTTCATATTATGCATATTTTTTTTATGCTATCTCATCTTATTTTTAATGATAATATTTAACCATTTTACTATTTATTATAATTATTTTATTTTATTTCTACTAGAGATCTCATTTTTCATAATATTTTCAGATACCGTTTCACATTTTCATTTCTCGTTTCAACTTTATTTTTTAGATAGGGCCTCGTTCGACAACAACAACTTTGTTTTTTGAAGTAAAAGATTAAAAAATTAATTAAAAAAAAAACATTTGTATATTTACCTTTAAAGTTTCTTTATTTTTATTTTTTAGAATATGTTGCTTAAAAAAAGAAGAAAAAATAGAAAATTTTGTTTGCCATGCAAACCTTTTGCTTCTTATTTTTTTAGCAAGAAAAAAGGAATTTTTCAAAACCCATTTCTAAAAAATAGTAACAAGTCCCAACCTTTTTACCTTGCAATAATCTTCTAATTCACAACAATGTCAATGCATAATCCTCTATAACTTGAGAACACATCTATTCAAAACACTCGTGTTTCATTCCCTGTTGCATGGATTACAAACCCTAATAAACTTTTGGCCGTGTTTGGATCAAAAATTTACGGATGTATTCAGCGGGAAGGAAAAACTGATTTGAAAAGCCAAAATTTATTATTTCGTTTCCCAATCATTTTCCTTTCTCTGGATAGATCCCTTCACCATGTCCGTGATCCAAACACTGCCTTAAACAACCATGCCTAATAGAGCACATGTTTTCAAAAAGTAGTTAGGTCAGTTATGCTTCGGATTCGGCAGCTGGACCCGTGGCATGAGACTATAGGCTCCAAACATGGTGATGTTTCTTGAATACTTTCTGTTTCATCTTCAAGCAAAAATGGTTTCTAAATCTTTATAGAGATTTCTAGGTTTTGACTTGAAGTCGGCCGACCCATCGTGAGATGAGCTCCCGCTCCTACGGTTGCTCCAGTTGCTCCAGAATCCGCTCCTACTGGTTGAAGGATCGTTCGGATTTCCGCTTCCATCTCTACTGAACCCTGCCTTAGCCATTTCTCTTAGCTGT
>BRYE01000023.1:17637948-17640448 GCA_030159115.1 Actinidia arguta var. hypoleuca
CTAAGGAAATAGCTCTCAACCCTGAGGACGAATTGGATCGGGTGCGTAGACAGATCATAATGTATCTGAACAGGCCATTTAACAGATTGCGCGCTTATATTGTTCATGCCTACCATGTGAGTAATGGAGTCCTTGGGCCTATTGGTCCATTATTACTGCCATTCTCCTTTTCACCCTCTCCGTCTTCAGATTGTGTACACCTTTTAACCTTATTACCATCCAAATAAATAGTGCTCATTCGTGTCTCCTTTGTTTCTCTCTGCTCGATTACTTGTAGAACAACATCGGATACAAAAGCAAGTCAACTATTATTACAGCATTTCAACCAATAAAAGAGTTGTTCTTCCTTTATGATGAGCATTTGATTGGTTTCAAATAGGACAGCCTTAAACAGTTTAAATGAGTCAAAGTACGTCTAATAAGCTAAAAACCCAGTCAATTTCCTCAATTACAAAGTGTTAACAATCACACAATAAATAAACAACTTCAATCAAATTTTCTCACATACTGCTTTCGTCAACAATTAAAAAATAAAACATCCAAAAATATTTCAAATATCACAGTTCATTTCAATGCCCAAAACTATCCATAGAAGTTCATTACTACCAATTAAACAAATTAATAGTCTAATAAACTAAAGAAATCCTGCTCTCAACATTCAAACCCAACATAACCAATGCAATAAATCACCATAGATCAAGTATGCAATGCAAAATAATCTAAGTGGTTAAGTTGAATGAATATAATATAATGAAATGAATCAATTCTCCAAGAAATCAATATATAATCTTCCAACTTCCGACAAGCAAACACTTTTAGGAGTTTCTAGCCACTAAGTTTAGGTGCGGGTCTCCACTCATTTCTCACCTGCTAATAAACAAACAGCCTAGAGGGCCTTTACCATCTGAAAGAAAATAATAAGCTGCAACGCCACTATCGGATCTGAGATACTGACAATTCGATAGCAAAATATAGATCATATAATTTCCAATAATTAAAGTCCATTTGATACTTGTTCCACATCTATGCTCTTATACAGAACAAAACATTATAGGGTTCCTTAAGACTAAAAGTTGCACCATTTTTCTCAAACTCTTGAGATTTTAAATGTCAGAGAGGGGTGGCTATGTGCGCTAGAGAACTAATAGTTTGCCACTTACAACATACGAAATAAGATACAATGGGATGTGAGAGTAAAAATGTAATATTATGTATATTTGGATGAGAAAATGCATGTTTGAGTAAAAAAGTATGAGTGTAACTTTTCCTCTTGTTAGGCTATCGTTCAACGTGGATGGTGGTGATTGTTAAGCTGGGTTTTTAAGATTTTTGGTTTACAAAAAAAACCGGGAAAAAACTGTGAAACTCGGCCTTGCCAGCATAATTTTTTAGGGCAATATCTCATTATTAGCATTTATTTGACAAAAAATAGATAATATTTTTAGACGAACACTACGTATGCATTTTGGACCTGTAAGGAAAAGAAATATGAAAGGGAAATGAAAATAATTTCATGTAATCATTTATTTATAGATAACTAAACAAAATATATAGAAGGATCTAGTCAAATTCTTATTTACATAAGCCAACTAAAGTATTGCCTTCACTTTATTTTCTTTTCCCTATCTTTTTAGTTTCTTAGCCCACCAAATACTATAATCATAGTATTACATTGCATTCGGGAAACCAGAGAGAAAATCAAACATTAGATTGGAGAGAACATGAAGCAGCACTGAAAAAAACATATATTTTTAAATTATTTCACTTTTCTTTGTAATTTACCAGATTCTAAGAACTAGTACAAAAGCATTGACCAGCAAGAAAAGTTTATTTTTTGTGCAATAATTGCCAAACATCCATAATAATGGATGTAAGGCATTTGATTTCCAATTTAGCTTGTTATGGAAAAAACAGTATCCAAATTTTAAGCCCTTCAACCTTACTTGTGCATAATTCACTTTTCAAGCAGATGCTGGGACCGGCAATAGGCCATTATGACTAAGCAGTGCCTCTGGAGAAGGTTCATGCCCTTGGAAGTCCACAAACACCTAGAACAAGCAAGAAAGTTATGAATGATATGCCAAGAGGCTAAAAAAATTATAAAAAGATGTTTACTTTCACATTTCAACTCAATCATCGACAAAATGGTACTTCAATGCTCTTTCAAATCCGGAGAACCGTATAAGATCAATTATGATCTAAATTCCGTGGTAATTTCCCTTTTCAGTGAACAAAAATAAAAAAAAAATTGGAGAAGAAATCATGGAGATGGAGACTAAGAAGGTGATAGCAATAAGCATATTATAACTCATAAATGAAATTAAGAAAGATTAATAGATTGCATGGCTATTAGGGTTATGAAAATAGGGGTTGTGAAAAGTTCCGGTGACTTGTGCTGAAAATAGGATCTGTGAAAAAGTGCTGGTGACTTGTGCTGAAAATCAGGGATGCCCAAAGGTGTTATTGATTAACTAAAGTAATATAAAAAAAAAAAGAAAAT
>BRYE01000023.1:17655448-17657948 GCA_030159115.1 Actinidia arguta var. hypoleuca
ATAATAATGCATGGACATGAAATGGAAGCACAGAGCAATATGAGAGAGAGAGAGAGAGAGAGAGAGAGAGAGAGAGAGAGAGAGAGAGAGAGAGCAAAACAGCGGCAAGTTAAGTACCAAGTTCAGGATTTATACATGTTATTTCTACATTTATGGCCCGTTATGTTTCTTAAACAAAAGTTCTAAAAATTGAGTCAAAAAATTCAAATACAGATTTAAAAAAAATGTCTGCAATAAAAACTAAATGCATCAGCAGAAAACCAATCGTAAAGTGAGACAAGAAGAGAACTCCAATAGTAGCAACCTTAGAAAAATGACACTTCTGAATGAAAAATTTATAGAACAAAACTATCACAAGTCTCATGTGTTGGACTTTACTTCAATCTTCCTCTGGAATTTGGATTCAAACTCCTAGTTAATTTGGATTCAAACTCTCAGCCTGTATATAGGCTCCTATGGCTTTGTATTTAGTGTGGGAAAAATCAGAGAGATGTAGAGTGAGTGAGGTGGTGGTAGACCAGGGATACAATATATCTTGTAATTTATAAATCTTTCTCAAATAATGAATCTGTTTCACCACCCGAGAACATAGGCAAATTGCCGAACCATGTGTCTGTGTGTGAGTGTGTTTCTCTGTGTGTGTGTGTGTGTGATTGGTGCGAATCAATTTGGGAACAACATCATGGACATGTTCCCCTGGTGTAGGGTGGATCTTTACTCGACTTTAGTTCTTGACAATTTATGCATAGCTGCTGCTATAGTGATCTCATAACCTCACCCTTTTCGAACAATATTTGCCAACTAGAAACACGTTAAGCCTAGGTTATTTGGAACGTGGAATGTTCTGGTACGAGGATCGGGAATAGAATGCGGTGCGCTATATGTCCTAAATCGTGGTACGATAAGAGTAGGCTTATATATGTTATAATATTAGAATATACTTGTAATAATTACAAATATAATAGAACGTAAAAATATTTTTTAAAATTATTCATGTAAAATATATTTCTAGATATGGTACAACCAATTTTCCTATATTTTTGGAATGTGGAAAGTTCTGGTACGAGGATCGGGAACAGAATGCGATGCGCTATATGTCCTAAATCGTGGTACGATAAGAGTAGGCTTATATATGTTATAATATTAGAATATACTTGTAATAATTACAAATATAATAGAACGTAAAAATATTTTTTAAAATTATTCATGTAAAATATATTTCTAGATATGGTACAACCAATTTTCCTATATTTTTGGAATGTGGAAAGTTCCGGTACGAGGATCGGGAACAGAATGCGGTGCGCTATATGTCCTAAATCGTGGTACGATAAGAGTAGGCTTATATATGTTATAATATTAGAATATACTTGTAATAATTACAAATATAATAGAACGTAAAAATATTTTTTAAAATTATTCATGTAAAATATATTTCTAGATATGGTACAACCAATTTTCCTATATTTTTGCTTGCTATGACAATTATTTATTTTCTTCAAAGGAAGATATTGAGGAAATAAGTAGAATAAATTTTGAGAATCGCTTGGATCGCTAAGGGTATGTTTGTTAGCTGTTTTATTTTTGTTTTTCTATTTTTATTTTATTTTTTTTATAAATTGAAACAGAAAACTTGTTTGTCTTGCAAAAATTAAATGAAAACAACACAAAACAGTTTTTACTATTTTTGAAAATAATGAAAACAAGAAAAATATATTTTTATTTTGTTTTCAAAAAAATTTCATCCAAAATTTTTTCCTCCTCCTCTACCACCACAATTTAACATCGTAACGAAAATAGCACTATAATGAGGAGATAGGCCAACACTACAGATTACAGAGTAAAGCTAATGATGCAGGACAACAACAAATTGAAGCCCTACGATTTTATTAGTTTTAATAGTATTTATTAATTATTGATTTAAAATAATAAGAATTGTAGAAGGAGAGAGATTGACATCTCACCAGAATCTAGAAGAAAAGAAAAGAAAATTAGGATTTTCTCATTAACATCAATCATAATTTGTCCTTAAAAATTAAGGTTATATCCCTAGTTATAATGGACTAGAACTTTGATATTTGATAACTTACCAAAATTAACCAACTAGACTATCAAAATAAAAATACTATTAAAGCTAATAAAATTCTAATTAAAAGGAAACAAGAATTCTACTATCAAAAGAAAACTAGAATACCAAAATAAAAATACTTTTAAAAAAAAGTAATAAATCCTAATTAAAAAAAAAACTATAATCATAATACTAAAAGAAAACTAATTATAAAATAATAAAATATAATAATCAATAAATACAATTTGTGCATTTTCGTTCAACATCAGCTAAGGGTGTCAAGGATTAGAAATAGCAAAATAAGCATCTTCACCATTATGTTGGCCTATATCTGCACGATTTTTAAAACCATGAAAATGAGTTGACGAAAATACCAAGCAAGGTAGCATGGAAGTAATTTTGACCAAATTTTGCAAAAGAAACATTACATTATAC
>BRYE01000023.1:17747948-17750448 GCA_030159115.1 Actinidia arguta var. hypoleuca
TATACTATGATATTTCTTTACAATATAATCCTCCTCCATCCTATCAATGTCAATGGACATGGGAGGTCATTGTTGGATGTGAAAACAAATAGACTTCCCACTTAATCATGATGTTTACTTTTGATAATGCTACTTTCACCTCACACCCACCTACCTCCATTATGCCATGGCAAAAATTAGTTAACAACTAAACACTACCATGGTGATCCATGACTGTATCTATTTCTCATTCTCACATGCACACTAAAGGGTTATATAATATTGGAAATTATATATGCAGTTTATGTGTGTGTTTTCTGTTTTGAAAGTTGTGTTAAAGTATTTTTCACGATTTCTGTTTTCTGATTATTGGATAAAAAATGCATAACCCAAAAAAGCTAGAAAAACACTGATTTTAAAACGATGCATGTTTTTGATTAATGATCAGCTTGTTCCATAAACCCAACTAGAAACAATCAAACACCTGCATTTTGCCAAGTAATTTTAACAGCTTAATCATTTGGCAATAGCTTTTAAATTGTCTTTTTTATGCTTTTTCTTTTTTTACAGTTTTTACCTTTACCTCGAAATCTCAACCTATTTAGGAAATTAGGGCAAAAAAAAGCTCGCAACTAAGAAAATGTTTGTGGTAGTTGAATTTATGTTAAAAGTTAATTTTCAAAAACAAAAATTAAAAACAATCAAAACGAATATTTTAAAAAATTAGATTTTTAAAATTATTTTGTTTTGGGCCTATAAGCAGAAGTACTGGAAGTTGTAACAAACATTCTAACACACTTTCAAGAATAAAAAGTAAATAAATAAAAATTGCAACTTATAAGTTGCATCAAACGC
This sequence comes from Actinidia arguta var. hypoleuca, assembly GCA_030159115.1. Classification (NCBI taxonomy): domain Eukaryota; kingdom Viridiplantae; phylum Streptophyta; class Magnoliopsida; order Ericales; family Actinidiaceae; genus Actinidia; species Actinidia arguta. The sequence goes on from BRYE01000023.1 coordinate 17,748,783, forward strand.
CTTCTAAAAAGCTTAAAAAGTTATTCTCAAACGAGGTAGTTGTATCAAAGCCAATTACCTAAAGTAAAAAATATGGGTGGTGTTACAAGTAGCTAATTAAAAAGTTTCCTCACAACTCTAATTTGGACTGACATTTATGCGGTATTTAGATCAAGAATTTGATGAAAGAAAAAAAAAAAAAAAGAATCTAACGATCTAGGACTCTCGAACAGTTGTACCATTTAGCTTTACCATTTCCTTTTCCTTTTCTTTTTTCTCCCCTATATAATTCAAATACAGTCTTAGGGCCTGTTTGGCACCAGCTTTTTTTCTGGTTTTTTTGCTTAAAATAAGCAAAAAAGTCAATCCGAGTTGGCTTTTTTGCTTATCTGATTTTGCTTTTTTGCTTAATTTTACCTAAAGTAAAGCCAAGAAAACAAAAAAATTAAAAAATCTTGACCTTTTTGGTAACAAACTTAAAAAAGGCTTGGCTATTAAACATTACCAAACGGAGAAAAACATAGCATTGGAGGTGAGTAAATTATTAGTGCACCAGTGACCCCACTTTAATTGAGAGAGATTGGTGAGTGTTTTTTATCCAAAAGCTGAAATGATGGCCTTTGTAGTTGTATGGCCCCAAGGAGTTGGGATATCTTTATTTCACTTTCATAGGCATAATGCATTGCATGGACACAAATTAGGCCCATTTTGGCCTAGGTTTTTTGGGAACATTTTTTTATCTATTTTTGGTTTGGAGTTTTTTTCGTATTTAATAAAAAAAAATTCACATTTTAATCAAAATATTATACTTCTATAGTTCCTCTTGATGAGAAAAACTTAAAAATATAAAAAAATTGTTTAAATTTGGAAAAAAAAATATACTGGGGACAAATAATTTAGCTTATTTAATTTCTAAATTAGATGTTTTTTTTTTAAATTTTCAAACTTCTCTCCTCAAGAAGGTCGAAAAAGTATAAAATATTGATCATATATCTAAAAAAGTTCACTAAAGAGAAACCAAAACAACTAAAAAAATCTTTTAAAAAAACCTATGCCAAACATATAATTTTGAGTTTTGAATTTTTTCGTACTTGATGAAATTTTTTTACCGTTTGATTAAAAATTTATACATTTTCGGTTTCTCTTGACAAACAGAGTTCGAAATTATATTAAAAAAAATCATCTAATTTAAAAAAAAAAGTTAATTAAAGATAAAAAGAATTATAAGAAATTATCTTTTTAAAAAAATATATTATAGAATTGATTTTTTTCTCTATAGAATAGGGACGATCCAGTGCCCTGTGAAGTAAAAATGGCTCGAAGTAGAATTTCCAACGTGATAGAAATGTTTAAGAAGAAAGTAGGGGAAATTATTAGGTACTCACGGAGTATCAAATGGCATTATTTACGTGGTATTTTTGGCCAATAACTAATACCGTAATGCGTACATTATGGGTTATTATTATCCTAATTTCAAAAAAAATAAAAATTTGTCGTTACGTGATTGGTTGAAAGTAGTATCACATGTAAATTCCTCGTAGTATTCGAAAAACATTGAATAATTAATCGGACAGCTGGCATGATTGTCTGCCTCTACAAGATAAGCATTCAAAACAAAAACAACAAAACAAAAACAAAAACAAAAATAGAAACAGAAATCCTTAAAAGCAAAATCTCTATGTTCACA
>BRYE01000023.1:17760448-17762948 GCA_030159115.1 Actinidia arguta var. hypoleuca
AGTAACCCAATTTGGAGTAACTAAATTTTTTCATTTTTTTTTAGTCAATTTAGCTGATTTGATTATTATTAATTTTTTTAAAATATTTTATTATTATTTAATCAAGTATTTATCTCTTCAAAATGAATCGAGAATATATGGAATTTTGAAAAACTTATGAAAATAAACCCACTAAAAACAAAAGAAATTGCGTTTGTTTGTCAATCAAAATTGAAGGGGGGGTTTTCAGGTTTTTTTAAATTAAATTCATATTTAAAATTTTTAAAAATATTTATCAAGAACAAAAAAAAAAAACTCAATTTAATAATAAAATAATTCAAAAAATTCAAAAATTAAAACAATTGAAATTGAAGTAATTTAACTATGACAAACTGGCGTGAACGAGCTTGGTCAAAGCCAACTGGAATAATCAAACCTTCCAAGGGGTTGAGATTTGATTCATTTGAAATTTTCGGTGGGCCTACTTAGGCCACTCGTTGAGACTTTGAATCACACTTTTCATTGGGCACACATTTAGAGTTCGTTTGATTATTGGATAGTATCAGAGAGATAATTTTTAAAAGAATAACTTTTGAAGATAATAACTTTTAACTTTGTTTGGATATTTTTTAGAATAGAAAGATAATGGTTGGGGATAAAAAAAAAAAATAGAGAGAGAAAAATAAAATATAAAATATCTAGATATTAAAAATATATATATACATATATAAATATCTAATATAAAGATATTTATATATAATATAATATATATATATATATATATATTGTATATATTATGTATGAATATCTTTATATTAGATATTTATATATGTATATATATTTTTTTAATATCTAGATATTTTACATTTTGTTTCTCTGTATATATTTTCTTCCTTATCTCCCATCCTTATCTTTCCGGATAACTTTTAATTAGAGTGAGAGTCACCCATAAATTATCCGCCTCTATCCGCCTGCTAGGAAAAAAGTTATCCAGGAGACATTTTGCCATCCAAACGCCGAATAGAGAGAGAAAAAAAGGGAAAAAAGTTATCCGTTGGTCTTATTCGCCAGCCAAACAGCCTCTTATACTTGTAGATGTGTTTACTTATATTTTTTTAAATTTTGCTAGCTGGTGATTAATGCATATTTTTTAAATGTATTAATATATATTTTACATGTTTTTATGGATTTTAATGAATATTTAATGTTTAACGATACACTTTTGCCCATAATTAAAGGGTGGTTAGCATAATATTCACTATCCAAACACAATTTTTGATTCGTGCTACCTGTATTATATGAGACTCGTTCGTATTTCAATGATGTGATTGCAACTATTCATTTGTAAATCTCGCTGAGTACACAATTCATAACACATTCATATGATCAATACATAATTTGTGTTATAATTTTGTATAAAAAATCATGTTTGTTGTTCATTTTTTTTTTCAAGGCAATGAATCTGATCACATGACTACAAACAACTAATCAACTTAATTTTTCGTAGATGATTACTCGTTGAGCTATGTTATATAAATGATTCTGGCTAAATAATTAGACCAAAATAATGCTAGTAGCATTGTGACATTTGGGGTACAACATTCACCCCAAACTTTTCCAATACATGTTATTAATATAATAGATGAAATACACTGACTTCCCCTGAAGTTTATAGTTAATACACAAAGTACTCTTAACGTTTAAAAAATTACAATAACCTCTCATGAGATTTGAAACTTATAACAAATTCTCTCATTTTACACTCATCACCTCTGAAGTTCCAGATTAATACATAAAACACCCCTCAGTTGACTGCCCATCCATGATGTCAGCTAAGGGGTGCTTTGTGTATTAATTCCGGAACCTCATGGGTGGTCAATGTAAAATGGAGAATATGTTATAAATTTCAAACTTCAAGGGAGGTTATTATAATTTTTCAAAAGTTAAGAGTGCTTTGTGTATTAACTAAGAACCTTAGGGGAAGTCAGTGTAATTTACCCTAATATAATTTGTACGGGAAACTTCAAGAAAAACTTTAGAGCTTGACATTGGCCACAAATTTAGGACTAATTCAAAGTAATGTTTTTTTATATTTTTTTAGATATTTTGGATTTTGTTTTTTTTAGTATTTAGTGAACTTTTTCATTATTTGATCAAAAATTTATATTTTTTCATTCACCTTGATGAGAAAAAATATATATATAAAAAATCATATAATTTTGAAAAAGCTCATCAAAGTGAGAAAAAAAACTATTATTAGATTATTTTTTTTCATCTATGATGAGTTTTTCTTGAATTAGATTAAAACGTTTACATGTTTTGGTTCATCTTGTCAAGAAAAATTAAAAAAATATCAAATTTTAATAAAGCGATTTTTTTATTAAAAAAAAACTTATCCCAAATAAAAACTTAACTCTGAATTTTAATTTCGATAAATTAAACCTTAAATTTTTTAAGGGTGAACTACACTGACCTCCCCTGAGATTTGCCTTTAATACACAAAGTACCCCCTATGTTTGAA
>BRYE01000023.1:17767948-17782948 GCA_030159115.1 Actinidia arguta var. hypoleuca
TCACCCATTCTGGCATTGCACCCGCCGGGCACGCTTAACTTCGGGGTGAAATATACCGATCCGAATCCAGCCGCTTCACTCGCATCCATAAGGCTATAAACAAATACGAACGGAAAATTTTAAGAAAAAAGAAAAGCCCTGACGAAAAATCGGCAGAAAAAAGGTGCAACACGAGGACTTCCCAGGGGGTCACCCATCCTAGTACTGCTCCCGCCCAAGCACGTTTAACTACAGAGTTCTGACGGGATCCGATGCATTAGTGCTGGTATGATCGCACCCGCAAGTTCATGCACATTTTATGTTCTTATAGAGATATCCTTCCTTCACCCCATCCCCGCAATAGCGCGACGGGTGATGTACAACGGGCCCCGCCGAACCGATTGATCGCCTGCATCCATGAAGCTAAAAAATAAATGGGAATAAGAAATAATATAGAAAAAAAAAGGTTTGAAGAGAAACTGGCCAACAAAAGTTTGAAAAACGAGCACTTCCCGATGGGTCACCCATCCTGGCATAACACCCGCCGGGCACACTTAACTTCGGGGTGAAGTATACCAATCCGAATCCAGCCGCTTCGCTCCCATCCGTAAGGCTATAAATAAATACGAACGGGAAATTTTAAGAAAAGAAAAGCCATGACAAAAAATCGGCAAAAAATGGGTGCGACACGAAGAGTTCCCAAGGGGTCACCCATCCTAGTACTGCTCCCGCCCAAGCACGCTTACCTGCGGAGTTCTGATGGGATCCGGTGCATTAGTGCTGGTATGATCGCACTCGCAAGTTGATGCACATTTTATGTTCTTATAGAGACATCCTTCCTTCACCCCATCCCCGCAACAGCGCGACGGGTGATGTACAACGGGCCCCGCCGAACCGATTGATCGCCTGCATCCGTGAAGCTAAAAAATAAATGGGAATAAGAAATAATATAGAAAAAAAGGTTTGAAGAGAAACCGGCCAAAAAAAGTGTGGAAAACGAGCATTTCCCAGTGGGTCACCCATCCTGGCATTACACCCGCCGGACACGCTTAACTTCGGGGTGAAGTATACCAATCCGAATCCAGCCTTCGCTCCCATCCGTAAGGCTATAAACAAATACGAACGGGAAATTTTAAGAAAAGAAAAGCCATGACAAAAAATCGACAAAAAATGGGTGCGACACGAAGAGTTCCCAAGGGGTCACCCATCCTAGTACTGCTCCCGCCCAAGCACACTTACCTGCGGAGTTCTGATGGGATCCGGTGCATTAGTGCTGGTATGATCGCACTCGCAAGTTGATGCACATTTTATGTTCTTATAGAGACATCCTTCCTTCACCCCATCCCCGCAACAGCGCGACGGGTGATGTACAACGGGCCCCGCCGAACCGATTGATCGCCTGCATCCGTGAAGCTAAAAAATAAATGAGAATAAGAAATAATATAGAAAAAAAAAGGTTTGATGAGAAACCGGCCAAAAAAAGTGTGGAAAACGAGCATTTCCCAGTGGGTCACCCATCCTGGCATTACACCCGCCGGACACGCTTAACTTCGGGGTGAAGTATACCAATCCGAATCCAGCCGCTTCGCTCGCATCCGTATGGCTATAAACAAATACGAACGGAAAATTTTAAGAAAAAAAAAAGCCGTGACGAAAAATTAACAAAAAAAGGGTGCAACACGAGGACTTCCCATTGGGGCTACAATCCTAGTACTGCTCCCATCCAAGCACGCTTAACTGCGGTGTTCTGATGGGATCCGGTGCATTAGTGCTGGTATGATCGCACCCGCAAGTTGATGCACATTTTATGTTCTTATAGAAACATCCTTCCTTCACCCCATCCCCATAACAGCGCTTCGTGTGACGTACAATGGGCCCCACTGAACCGATTCATCGCCTGCATCCTTGAAGCTAAAAAATAAATGGGAATAAGAAATAATCTAGAAAGAAAAAGGCATGACGAGAAACCGGCCAAAAAAAGTGTGGCAAAATGAGGACTTCCCGGTGGGTCACTCATCCTAGCATTGCATCCGCCGGGCACGCTTAACTTCGGAGTGAAGTATACCGATCTGAATCTAGCCACTTTGCTCGCATCCGGATGACTATAAACAAATACGAACAGGAAATTTTAAGGAAGGAAAAGCCGTGATAAAAAATTGACAAAAAAGGGTACAACACGAGGACTTCCCAAGGGGGAACCCATCCTAGTAAAGCTCTCGCCCAAGCACGCTTAACTACGGAGATCAGATGGGATCCGGTGCATTAGTGCTAGTATGATCGCACCCGCAAGTTGATGCACATTTTATGTTCTTATAGAGACATCCTTCTTTCACCCCATCCCCGCAGCAGCGCGACGGGTGATGTACAACGGGCCCCGCCGAACCGATTGATCGCCTGCATCCGTGAAGCTAAAAAATAAATGGGAACAAGAAATAATCTAGAAAGAAAAAGGTTTGAAGAGAAACCGGCCAAAAAAAGTGTGAAAAACGAGGACTTCCCGGTGGGTCACCCATCCTGGCATTGCACCCGTCGGGCACGCTTAACTTCGAGATGAAGTATACCGATCCGAATCTAGCCTATTCGCTAGCATCCGTAAGGCTATAAACAAATACGAACGAGAAATTTTAAGAAAAGAAAAGCCGTTACAAAAAATCGGCAAAAAAGGGGTGCATCACGGGGACTTCCCAGGGGGTCACCCATCCTAGTACCGCTCCCGCCCAAGCGCGTTTAACTGCGGAGTTCTGATGGGATCCGGTGCATTAGTGTTGGTATGATCGCACCCGCAAGTTTGTGCACATTTTATGTTCTTATAGAGAAATCCTTCCTTCACCCCATCACCGCAGCAGCGCGACAGGTGATTTACAACGAGCCCAGCCTAACCGATTGATCGCCTGCATCCGTGAAGCAAAAAAATAAATCAGAATAAGAAATAAACTTGAAAGAAAAAGGTTTGAAAAGAAACCCGCAAAAAAAGTGTGAAAAACGAGGACTTCCCGTTGGGTCACCCATCCTGGCATTGCACCCGCCGGGCACGCTTAACTTCGGGGTGAAGTATACCGATCCGAATCCAGCCTATTCGCTAGCATCCGTAAGGCTATAAACAAATACGAACGTGAAATTTTAAGAAAAGAAAAGCCATGACGAAAATTCGGCAAAAAAGGGGTGCAACACGAGGACTTCCCAGGGGGTCACCCATCCTAGTACTGCTCCCGCCCAAGCGCGCTTAATTGCGGAGTTCTTATGGAATCCGGTGCATTAGTGTTGGTATGATCGCACTCACAAGTTGGTGCACATTTTATGTTCTTATAGAGACATCCTTCCTTCACCCCATCCCCGCAGCAGCACGACGGGTGATGTACAACGGGACCCGCTGAACCGATTGATCGCCTACATCCGTGAAGCTAAAAAATAAATAAGAATAATAAATAATCTTGCAAGAAAAAGGTTTGAAGAGAAATCGGCCAAAAAAAATGTTCAAAACGTGGACTTCCCAATGGGTCACCCATCTTGGCATTACACCCGTCGGGCACGCTTAACTTCGAGGTGAAGTATACCGATCTTAATCCAGCCGTTTCGCTAGCATCCGTAAGGCTATTAAGTAATATGAACGGGAAATTTTAAAAAAAAAGAAAAGCCTTGAAGAAAAATCGGCAAAAAAGGAGTGCAACACGAGGACTTCCCAGGGGGTCACCCATCCTAGTACTGCTCCCGCCCAAGATCGCTTAACTTTGGAGTTCTTGTGGGAACCGGTGCATTAGTGTTGGTATGATCGCACTCGGAAGTTGGTGCACATTTTATGTTCTTATACAGATATCCTTCCTTCACCCCATTTGTGCAACAGCGCGATGGGTGATGTACAACGTGCCCCGCTGAACCGATTGATCGCCTGCATCCGTGAAGCTAAAAAATAAATCAGAATAAAAAATAATCTTGAAAGAAAAAGGTTTAAAGAGAAACCGGCGAAAAAAAGTGTGGAAAACGAGGACTTCCCGGTGGGTCACTCATCCTGGCATTGCACCCGCCGGGCACGCTTAACTTCGGGGTGAAGTATACCGATCTTAATCCAGCCGCTTCGCTCGCATCCGTAAGGCTATAAACAAATACGAACGAGAAATTTTAAGAAAAGAAAAGCCGTGACAAAAAATCAGCAAAAAAAGGGTGCAAAACGAGGATTTCCCAGGGGTTCACCCATCCTAGTATTGCTCCTGCCCAGGTGCGCTTGACTGCGGAGTTCTGATGGGATCCGGTGCATTTGTGTTGGTATGATCGCACCCGCAAGTTTGTGCACATTTTATGTTCTTATAGAGACATCCTTCCTTCATCCCATCTCCGCAGCAGCGCGACAGGTGATGTACAACGGGCCCCGCCGAACCGATTAATCGCCTGCATCCGCGAAGCTAAAAAATAAATGGGAATACGAAATAATATAGAAAGAAAAAGGTTTGAAGAGAAACCGGCCAAAAAAAATGTGGAAAACGAGGACTTCACGGTGGATCACCCATCCTGGCATTGCACCCGTCGGGCACGCTTAACTTTGGGGTGAAGTATACCGATCCGAATCCAGCCTAGTCGCTCGCATCCGTAAGGATATAAACAAATACGAACGAGAAATTTTAAGAAAGGAAAAGCCATGACGAAAAATCGGCAAAAAAGGATGCAACACGTGGATTTCCCAGGGGGTCACCCATCCTAGTACTGCTCCCGCCCAAGCGCGCTTAACTGAAGAGTTCTGATCGGATCCGGTGCATTAGTGCTTGTATGATCGCACCCGCAAGTTGCTGCACATTTTATGTTCTTATAGAGACATCCTTCCTTCACCCCATCCCCGCAGCAGCGCGACGGGTGATGTTCAACGGGCCCCGCCGAACCGATTGATTGCCTGCATCCGTGAAGCCAAAAAAAAAAATCAGAATAAGAAATAATCTAGAAAGAAAAAGGTTTGAAGAGAAACCAGCCAAAAAAAATGTGGAAAACGAGGACTTCCCGGTGGGTCACCCATCCTGATATTGCACCCGCCGGGCACGCTTAACTTCGGGGTGAAGTATACCGATCTTAATGCAGCTGCTTCGCTCGCATCCGTAAGGCTATAAACAAATACGAACGAGAAATTTTAAGAAAAGAAAAGCCGTTACGAAAAATCGGCAAAAAAATGTTGCATCACTAGGACTTTCCAGGGGGTCACCCATCCTTGTACTGCTCCAGCCAAAGCGCTTGACTGCGGAGTTCTGATGGGATCCGGTGCATTAGTGTTTGTATGATCGCACCCGCAAGTTGATGCACATTTTATGTTCTAATAGAGACATCCTTCCTTCACCCCATTCCCGGCAGCAGCGCGCGGGTGATGTACAACGGGCCCCGCCGAATCGATTGATCTCCTGCATCCGCGAAGCTAAAAAATAAATGGGAATACGAAATAATCTAGAAAGAAAAATGTTTGAAGAGAAACCGGCCAAAAAAAGTGTGGAAAACGAGAACTTCCCGGTGGGTCACCCATCCTGGCACTGCACCCGCCGGGCACGCTTAACTTCGGGGTGAAGTATACCGATCCGAATCCAGCCTATTCGCTAGAATCCGTAAGGCTATAAAAAAATACAAACAAGAAATTTTAAGAAAAGAAAAGCCGTGATGAAAAATCGACAAAAAAAGGATGCATCACGAGGACTTCTCAGGGGGCCACACATCCTAGTACAGCTCCCCCCAAGCGCGCTTAACTGCGGAGTTCTGATGGGATCCGGTGCATTAGTGCTGGTATGATCGCACCCGCAAATTTTTGCACATTTTATGTTCTTATAGAGATATCCTTCCTTTACCCCATCTCTACAACAGCGCGACGGGTGATGTACAACGGGCCCCGCCGAACCGATTGATCGCCTGCATCCGTGAAGCTAAAAAATAAATGGGAATAAGAAATAATCTAGAAAGAAAAAGGTTTGAAGAGAAATCGGCAAAAAAAAGTGTGGAAAACGAGGACTTCCCGGTGGGTCACCCATCCTGGCGTTGCACCTGCCGGGCACGCTTAATTTCGGGGTGAAGTCTACCGATCCGAATCCAGCCGCTTTGCTCGCATCCGTAAGGCTATAAATAAATACGAACGGAAAATTTTAAGAAAAGAAAAACTGTGACGAAAAATCGGCAAAAAAAAGATGCGACAAGAGGACTTCTCAGGGAGTCACCCATCCTAGTATTTCTTCCGCCCAAGCACACTTAATAGCGGAGTTTTGATGAGATCCGATGCATTACTGCTGGTATGATCGCACCCGCAAGTTGATGCACATTTTATGTTCTTATAAAGACATCCTTCCAAAACCCCATCCCTGCAGCAGCGCGACGGGTGATGTACAACGGGCCCCGCCGAACCGATTGATCGCCTGTATCTGCGATGCTAAAAAACAAATGGGAATACGAAATAATCTAGAAAAAAAAGGTTTGAAGAGACACCGGCCAAAAAAAGTGTGGAAAACGAGGACTTCACGGTGGGTCACCCATCCTGGCATTGCACCCGTCGGGCACGCTTAACTTTGGGGTGAAGTATACTGATCCGAATCCAGCCTATTCGCTCGCATCCGTAAGGCTATACACAAATACGAATGAGAAATTTTAAGAAAAGAAAAGCCGTGACGAAAAATCGGCAACAAAAGGGGGCATCACGAGGACTTCCCAGGGGGTCACCCATCCTAGTATTGCTCCCTCCCAAGCGCGCTTGACCGCGGAGTTCTGACGGGATCCGGTGCATTAGTGTTGGTATGATCGCACCCGCAAGTTGATGCATATTTTATGTTCTTATAGAGACATCCTTCCTTCACCCCATCCCCGCAGCAGCGCGACGGGTCATGTACAACGGGTCCCGCCGAACTGATTGATCGCCTGCATCCGCGAAGCTAAAAAATAAATGGGAATACGAAATAATCTAGAAAGAAAAAGGTTTGAAGAGAAACCGGCCAAAAAAAGTTTGGAAAACAAGGACTTCCCGGTGGGTCACCCATCCTGGCATTTCACCCGCCGGGCACGCTTAACTTCGGAGTGAAGTATACTGATCCGAATCCAGCCTATTCGCTAGCATCCGTAAGGCTATAAACAAATACGTACGATAAATTTTAAGAAAAGAAAAGCCATGATGAAAAGTCGGCCAAAAAAGAGTGCATCACGAGGATTTCCCAGGGGGCCACCCGTCCTAGTACTGCTCCCGCCAAAGCACGCTTAACTGCGGAGTTCTGATGGGATCCGGTGCATTAGTGCTGGTATGATCGCACCCGCAAGTTTGTGCACATTTTATGTTCTTATAGAGATATCCTTCCTTCACCCCATCTCCGTAGCAGCGCGACGGGTGATGTACAACGGGCCCCGCCGAACCGATTGATCGCCTGCATCCGTGAAGCTAAAAAATAAATCAGAATAAGAAATAATCTAGAAAGAAAAAGGTTTGAAGAGAAACCAGCCAAAAAAAGTGTGGAAAACGAGCACTTCCCGGTGGGTCACCCATCCTGACATCGCACCCGCCGGGCACGCTTAACTTCGGGGTGAAGTATACCGATCTTAATGCAGCCGCTTCGCTCGCATCCGTAAGGCTATAAACAAATACGAACTAGAAATTTTAAGAAAAGAAAAGCCGTGACGAAAAATCTCTAAAAAAAGGGTGCATCACTAGGACTTTCCAGGGGGTCACCCATCCTTGTACTGCTACCGCCCAAGCGCTCTTGACTGCGGAGTTCTGATGGGATCCGGTGCATTAGTGTTTGTATGATCGCACCCGCAAGTTGGTGCACATTTTATGTTCTTATAGAGACATCCTTCCATAACCCCATCCCTGCAGTAGCGCGACGGGTGATGTACAACGGGCCCCGCTGAACCGATTGATTGCCTGCATCCGTGAAGCTAAAAATTAAATCAGAATAAGAAATAATCTTGAATGAAAAAGGTTTGAAGAGAAACCAGCCAAAAAAAGTGTGTAAAACGATGACTTCCCGGTGGGTCACCCATCTTGGCATTGCACCCGCCAGGCACGCTTAACTTCGGGGTGAAGTATATACCGATCTTAATGATGCCGCTTCGCTTGCATCCGCAAGTCTATAAAAAAATACGAAAGAGAAATTTTAAGAAAAGAAAAGCCGTGACGGAAAGTCGGAAAAAAAAGGGTGCATCACTAGGACTTCCTAAGGGGTCACCCATCCTAGTACTGCTCCCGCCCAAGCGCGCTTGACCGCGGAGTTCTGACGGGATCCGGTGCATTAGTGTGGGTATGATCGCACCCGCAAGTTGATGCACATTTTATGTTCTAATAGAGACATCCTTCCTTCACCCCATCCCCGCAGCAGCGCGACGGGTGATTTACAACGGGCCCCGCCGAATCGATTGATCGCCTGCATCCGCGAAGCTAAAAAATAAATAGGAATACGAAATAATCTAGAAATAAAAATGTTTGAAGAGAAACCGGCCAAAAAAAGTGTGGAAAACGAGAACTTCCCGGTGGGTCACCCATCCTGGCACTACAGCCGCCGGGCACGCTTAACTTCGGGGTGAAGTATACCGATCCGAATCCAGCCTATTCGCTAGAATCCGTAAGGCTATAAAAAAATACGAACAAGAAATTTTAAGAAAAGAAAAGCCGTGATGAAAAATCGGCAAAAAAAGGATTCATCACGAGGACTTCTCAGGGGGCCACACATCCTAGTACAGCTCCCGCCCAAGCGCGCTTAACTGCGGAGTTCTGATGGGATCCAGTGCATTAGTGCTGGTATGATCGCACCCGCAAGTTTTTGCTCATTTTATGTTCTTATAGAGATATCCTTCCTTCACCCCATCTCTACAACAGCGCGACGGGTGATGTACAACGGGCCCCGCCGAACCGATTGATCGCCTGCATCCGTGAAGCTAAAAAATAAATCAGAATAAGAAATAATCTTGAAAGAAAAAGGTTTGAAGAGAAACCGGCCAAAAAAAGTGTGGAAAACGAGGACTTCCCGGTGGGTCACCCATCTTGGCATTGCACTTGTCGGGCACGCTTAACTTCGGGGTTAAGTCTACCGATCCGAATCCAGCCTATTCGCTAGCATCCGTAAGGCTATAAGCAAATACGAACGAGAAATTTTAAGAAAAGAAAAGCCATGACGAAAAATTGGCAAAAAAAAGTGCATCACTATGACTTCTCAGGGGGTTACCCATCCTAGTACTGCTCCCACCCAAGCGTGCTGAACTGCGGAGTTCTGATGGGATCCGGTGCATTAGTGTTGGTATCATCGCACCCGCAATTTGGTCCACATTTTATGTTCTTATAGAGAAATCCTTCATTCACCCCATCGCTGCAGCAGCGCGACGGGTGATGTACAACGGGCCCCGCTGAACCTATTGATCGCCTGCATCCGTGAAGCTAAAAAATAAATCAGAATAAGTAATAATCCTGAAAGAAAAAGGTTTGAAGAGAAACCAGCCAAAAAAAGTGTGGAAAACGAGGACTTCCCGGTGGGTCACCCATCCTGGTATTGCACCCGCCGGGCACGCTTAACTTCGGGGTGGAGTATACCGATCTTAATCCAGCCGCTTCGCTCGCATCCGTAAGGCTATAAACAAATACGAACGAGAAATTTTAAGAAAAGAAAAGCCGTGACGAAAAATTGGCAAAAATAGGGTGCATCACTAGGACTTCCCAGAGGGTCACCCATCCTTGTGCTGCTCCCGCCCAGGCGTGCTTGACAGCGGAGTTCTGATGGGATCCTGTGCATTAGTGTTGGTATGTTCGCACCCGCAAGTTGTTGCACATTTTATGTTCTTCTAGAGACATCCTTCCTTCACCCCATCCCCACAGCAGCGAGACGGGTGATGTACAACGGGCCCCGCCGAACTGATTGATCGCCTGCATCCGCGAAGCTAAAAAATAAATGGGAATACGAAATAATGTAGAAAGAAAAATGTTTGAAGAGAAACCGGCCAAAAAAAGTGTGGAAAACGAGGACTTCACGGTGGGTCACCCATCCTGGCATTGCACCCGTCGGGCACGCTTAACTTTAGGGTGAAGTATACCGATCCGAATCCAGCCTATTCGCTCGCATCCGTAAGGCTATAAACAATTACGAACGAAAAATTTTAAGAAAAGAAAAGTCGTGTTGAAAAATCGGCAAAAAAAGGGTGCATCACGAGGACTTCCCAGGGGGTCACCCATCCTAGTACTGCTCCCGCCCAAGCGCTTGACCGCGGAGTTCTGACGGGATCCGGTGCATTAGTGTTGGTATGATCGCACCCGCAAGTTGCTGCACATTTTATGTTCTTGTAGAGACATCATTCCTACACCCCATCCCTGCAGCAGCGCGACGGGTGATGTACAACGGGCCCCGCTGAACCGATTGATCGCCCACATCCGTGAAGCTAAAAAATAAATTGTAATAACAAACAATCTAGAAAGAAAAAGGTTTGAAGAGAAACCGGCCAAAAAAAGTGTGGAAAACAAGGACTTCCCGGTGGGTCACCCATCCTGGCATTGCACCCGCCGGGCACGCTTAACTTCGGGGTGAAGTATACCGATCCGAATCCAGCCTATTAGCTAGAATCCGTAAGGCTATAAACAAATACGTACGATAAATTTTAAGAAAAGAAAAGCCATGACGAAAAGTCGGCAAAAAAAGGGTTCATCACGAGGATTTCCCTGTGGGCCACCCATCCTAGTACTGCTCCCGCCAAAGCGCGCTTAACTGCGGATTTCTGATGGGATCCGGTGCATTAGTGTTGCTATGTTCGCACCCACAAGTTGTTGCACATTTTATGTTCTTATAGAGACATCTTTCCTTCTCCCCATCCCCACAGTAGCGAGACGGGTGATGTACAACGGGCCCCGCCGAACCGATTGATCGTCTGCATCCGCGAAGCTAAAAAATAAATGGGAATACGAAATAATCTAGAAAGAAAAAGGTTTGAAGAGAAACCGGCCAAAAAAAGTGTGGAAAACGAGGACTTCACGGTGGGTCACCCATCCTGGCATTGCACCCGACGGGCACGCTTAACTTTGGGGTGAAGTATACCGATCCGAATCAAGCCTATTCGCTCGCATCCATAAGGCTATAAGCAAATACGAACGAGAAATTTTAAGAAAAGAAAAGCCGTGACGAAAAATCGGCAAAAAAAGGGCGCATCACGAGGACTTCTCAGGGGGTCGCCCATCCTAGTACTGAGCCTGCCCAAGCGCGCTTAACTGTGGAGTTCTGATGGGATCCGGTGCATTAGTGGTTGTATGATCGCACCCGCAAGTTAGTGCACATTTTATGTTCTTATGGAGATAACCTTCCTTCACCCCATCTCCGTAGCAGCGCGACGGGTGATGTACAATGAGCCCCGCCGACCCGATTGATCCCCTGCATCCGTGAAGCTAAAAAATAAATGGGAATAAGAAATAATCTAGAAAGAAAAAGGTTTGAAGAGAAACCGGCCAAAACAAGTGTGGAAAACGAGGACTTCCCGGTGGGTCACCCATCCTGGCATTGCACCCGCCGGGCACGCTTAACTTCGGGGTGAAGTCTACCGATCCGAATCCAGCCTATTCGCTAGCATCCGTACGGCTATAAACAAATACGTACGAGAAATTTTAAGAAAGGAAAAGCCATGACGAAAAATCGGCAAAAAAGGGGTGCAACCCGTGGATTTCCCAGGGGGTCACCCATCCTAGTACTGCTCCCGCCTAAGCGCGCTTAACTTCAGAGTTCTGATGGGATCCGGTGCATTAGTGTTTGTATGATCGCACCCGCAAGTTGCTGCACATTTTATGTTCTTATAGAGACATCATTCCTTCACCCCATCCCTGCAGCAGCGCGACGGGTGATGTACAACGGGCCCCGCTGAACCGATTGATCGCCCGCATCCGTGAAGCTAAAAAATAAATGGTAATAAGAAACATTCTAGAAAGAAAAAGGTTTGAAGAGAAACCGGCCAAAAAAAGTGTGGAAAACAAGGACTTCCCGGTGGGTCTCCCATCCTGGCATTGCACCCGCCGGGCACGCTTAACTTCGGGGTGACGTATACCGATCCGAATCCAGCCTATTCGTTAGCATCCGTAAGGCTATAAACAAATACGTACAATAAATTTTAAGAAAAGAAAAGCCATGACGAAAAGTCGGCAAAAAAAGGGTGCATCACTAGGATTTCCCTGTGGGCCACCCATCCTAGTACTTCTCCCGCTAAAGCGCGCTTAACTGCGGAGTTCTGATGGGATCCGGAGCATTAGTGCTGGTATGATCGCACCCGCAAGTTTGTGCACATTTTATGTTCTTATAGAGACATCCTTCCTTCACCCCATCCCCGCAGCAGCGCGACGGGTGATGTACAACAGGCCCCGCCGAACCGATTGATCGCCTGCATCCGCGAAGCGAAAAAATAAATGGGAATACGAAATAATCTAGAAAGAAAAATGTTTGAAGAGAAACCGGCCAAAAAAAAGTGTGAAAAATGAGGACTTCACGGTGGGTCACCCATCCTGGCATTGCACCCGTCGGGCACGCTTAACTTTGGGGTGAAGTATACCGATCCGAATCCAGCCTATTCGGTCGCATCCGTAAGGCTATAAACAAATACGAACGAGAAATTTTAAGAAAAGAAAAGCCGTGACGAAAAATTGGCAAAAAAAGGGCGCATCACGAGGACTTCTCAGGGGGTCGCCCATCCTAGTACTGAGCCAGCCCAAGTGCGATTAACTGTGGAGTTCTGATGGGATCCTGTGCATTAGTGGTTGTTTGATCGCACCCGCAAGTTAGTGCACATTTTATGTTCTTATGGACATAACCTTCCTTCACCCCATCTCCGTAGCAGCGCGACGGGTGATGTACAATGAGCCCCGCCAACCCGATTGATCGCCTGCATCCGTGAAGCTAAAAAATAAATGGGAATAAGAAATAATCTAGAAAGAAAAAGGTTTGAAGAGAAACCGGCCAAAAAAAGTGTGGAAAACGAGGACTTCCCGGTGGGTCACCCATCCTGGCATTGCACCCGCCGGGCACGCTTAACTTCGGGGTGAAGTCTACCGTTCCGAATCCAGCCTATTCGCTATCATCCGTACGGCTATAAACAAATACGTACGATAAATTTTAAGAAAAGAAAAGCCATGACGAAAAGTCGGCAAAAAAAGGGTTCATCACGAGGATTTCCCTGTGGGCCACCCATCCTAGTACTGCTCCCGCCAAAGCGCGCTTAACTGCGGAGTTCTGATGGAATCCGGTGCATTAGTGTTGGTATGATCGCACCCGCAAGTTGCTGCACATTTTATGTTCTTGTAGAGACATCATTCCTACACCCCATCCCTGCAGCAGCGCGACGGGTGATGTACAACGGGCCCCGCTGAACCGATTGATCGCCCACATCCGTGAAGCTAAAAAATAAATTGTAATAACAAACAATCTAGAAAGAAAAAGGTTTGAAGAGAAACCGGCCAAAAAAAGTGTGGAAAACAAGGACTTCCCGGTGGGTCACCCATCTTGGCATTGCACCCGCCGGGCACGCTTAACTTCGGGGTGAAGTATACCGATCCGAATCCAGCCTATTAGCTAGCATCCGTAAGGCTATAAACAAATACGTACGATAAATTTTAAGAAAAGAAAAGCCATGACGAAAAGTCGGCAAAAAAAGGGTTCATCACGAGGATTTCCCTGTGGGCCACCCATCCTAGTACTGCTCCCGCCAAAGCGCGCTTAACTGCGGAGTTCTGATGGAATCCGGTGCATTAGTGTTGGTATGATCGCACCCGCAAGTTTGTGCACATTTTATGTTCTTATAGAGACATCCTTCCTTCACCCCATCCCTGCAGCAGCGCGACGGGTGATGTACAACGGGCACCGCTGAACCGATTGATCGCCCGCATCCGTGAAGCTAAAAAATAAATCAGAATAAGAAATAATCTAGAAAGAAAAAGGTTTGAAGGGAAACCAGCCAAAAAAAGTGTGGAAAACAAGGACTTCCCGGTGGGTCACCCATCCTGGCATTGGACCCGTCGGGCACGCTTAACTTCGGGGTGAAGTATACCGATTTGAATCCAGCCTATTCGCTAGCATCCGTAAGGCTATAAACGAATACGTATGAGAAATTTTAAAAAAAGAAAAGCCGTGACGAAAAATCGGCAAAAAAACGGTGCATCACGAGGATTTTCCAGGGGGTCGCCCATCCTAGTTTTGCTCCCGGCCAAGCGCGCTTAACTGCGGAGTTCCTATGGGATCCGGTGCATTTGTTTTGGCATGATCGCACCCGCAAGTTGGTGCACATTTTATATTCTTATAGAGACATCCTTACTTCACCCCAACCCAGCAGCAGCGCGACGGGTGATGTACAACGGGCCCCGCCGAACCGATTGATCGCCTGCATTCGTGAAGCTAAAAAATAAATCAGAATAAGAAATAATCTTGAAAAAAAAAGGTTTGAAGAGAAACCAACCAAAAAAAGTCTTGAAAACCAGAACTTCCCGATGGGTCACCCATCCTGATATTGCACCCGTCGGGCACTCTTAACTTCGGGGTGAAGTATAATGATCTTAATGCAGCAGCTTCGCTCGCATCCGTAAGTCTATAAACAAATACGAACGAGAAATTTTAAGAAAGGAAAAGCCGTGATAAAAAATCGGCAAAAAAAGGGTGCATCACGAGGATTTCCCAGGGGGCCACCCATCCTATTACTGCTCCCGCCCAGGTGCGCTTAACTTCGGAGTTCTGATTGGATCCGGTGCATTAGTGCTGCTATGATCGCACCCGCAAGTTTGTGCACATTTTATGTTCTTATACAGATATCCTTCCTTCACCCTATCTCTGCAACAGCGTGATGGGTGATGTACAACGGGCCCCGCCGAACCGATTGAACGCCTGCATCCGTGAAACTAAAAAATAAATGGGAATACGAAATAATCTAGAAAAAAAAAGGTTTGAAGAGAAACCGGCCATAAAAAGTGTGGAAAACGTGGACTTCCCGGGGGGTCACCCATCCTGGCATTGCGCCCGCCGGGCACGCTTAACTTCGGGGTGAAGTCTACCGATCCGAATCCAGCCTATTCGCTAGCATCCGTAAGGC
>BRYE01000023.1:17787948-17800448 GCA_030159115.1 Actinidia arguta var. hypoleuca
AAGCCATGACGAAAAATCGGCAAAAAAGGGGTGAAACACGTGGATTTGCCAGGGGGTCACCCATCCTAGTACTGCTCCCGCCCAACCGCGCTTAACTGCAGAGTTCTTATGGGATCCGGTGCATTAGTGTTTGTATGATCGCACCGCAAGTTGCTGCACATTTTATGTTCTTATAGAGACATCATTCCTTCACCCTATCCCTGCAGCAGCGCGACATGTGATGTACAACGGGCCCCGCTAAACCGATTGATCGCCCGCATCCGTGAAGCTAAAAAATAAATGGTAATAAGAAACAATCTAGAAAGAAAAAGGTTTAAAGAGAAAACGGCCAAAAAAAGTGTGGAAAACAAGGACTTCCCGGTGCGTCACCCATCCTGGCATTGCACCCGCCGGGCATGCTTAACTTCGGGGTGAAGTATACCGATCCGAATCCAGCCTATTCGCTAGCATCCGTAAGGCTATAAACAAATACGTACGATAAATTTTAAGAAAAGAAAAGCCATGACGAAAAGTCGGCAAAAAAAAGGTGCATCACGAGGATTTCCCAGGGGGCCACCCATCCTAGTACTGCTCCCGCCAAAGCGCGCTTGACTGCGGAGTTCTGATGGGATCCGGTGCATTAGTGTTTGTATGATCGCACCCGCAAGTTTGTGCACATTTTATGTTCTTATAGAGACATCCTTCCTTAACCCCATCCCTGCAGCAGCGCGACGGGTTATGTACAATGGGCCCCGCCGAACTGATTGATCGCCCGGATCCGTGAAGCTAAAAAATAAATCAGAATAAGAAATAATCTTGAAAGAAAAAGGTTTGAAGACAAACCGACCAAAAAAAGTTTGGAAAACGAGGACTTCCCGGTGGGTCACCCATCTTGGCATTGCACTCGCGGGGCACGCTTAACTTCGGGGTGAAGTCTACCGATCCGAATCCAGCCTATTCGCTAGCATCCGTAAGGCTATAGGTAAATACGAACGAGAAATTTTAAGAAAAGATATGCCGTGACGAAAAATCGGCAAAAAAAAGGTGCATCACTAGGACTTCTCAGGGGGTCACCCATCCTAGTACTGCTCCCGCCCAAGCGCGCTTGACCGCGGAGTTCTGACGGGATCCGGTGCATTAGTGTTGGTATGATCGCATCCGCAAGTTGATGCATATTTTATGTTCTTATAGAGATATCTTTCTTTCACCCCATCCCCGCAGCAGCGCGACGAGTGATGTACAACGGGCCCCGCCGAATCGATTGATCGCCTGTATCCGCGAAGCTAAAAAATAAATTGGAATACGAAATAATCTAGAAAGAAAAATATTTGAAGAAAAACCGGCCAAAAAAAGTGTGGAAAACGAGAACTTCCCGGTGGGTCAACCATCCTGGCATTGCACCCGCCGGGCACGCTTAACTTCGGGGTGAAGTATATCGATCCGAATCCAGCCTATTCGCTAGCATCCGTGAGGCTATAAGCAAATACGAACGAGAAATTTTAAGAAAATAAAAGCCGTGATGCAAAATCGGCAAAAAAAGGGTGCATCACTAGGACTTCCCAGGTGGTCACCCATCCTTGTACTGCTCCCGCCCAGGCGCTTAACTGCGGAGTTCTGATGGGATCCGGTGCATTAGTGCTGGTACGATCGCACCCGCAAGTTGTTGCACATTTTATGTTCTTATAGAGACATCCTTCCTTCACCCCATCCCCGCAGCAGCGCGACGGGTGACGGACAACGGGCCCCGCCGAACCGATTGATCGCCTGCATCCGCGAAGCTAAAAAATAAATGGGAATACGAAATAATCTAGAAAGAAAAAGGTTTGAAGAGAAACCGACCAAAAAAAGTGTGGAAAACGAGGACTTCACGGTGGGTCACCCATCCTGGCATTGCACCCGTCGGGCACGCTTAACTTTGGGGTGAAGTATACCGATCCGAATCCAGCCTATTCGCTCGCATCCGTAAGGCTATAAACAAATTCGACCGAGAAATTTTAAGAAAAGAAAAGCCGTGATGAAAAATCGGCAAAAAAAGGGTGCATCACGAGGACTTCTCAGGGGGTCGCCCATCCTAGTACTGCTCCCGCCCAAGCGCGCTTGACCGCGGAGTTTTGACTGGATCCGGTGCATTAGTGTTGGTATGATCGCACCCGCAAGTTGATGCACATTTTATGTTCTAATAGAGACATCCTTCCTTCACCCCATCCCCGCAGCAGCGCGACGGGTGATGTACAACGGGCCCCGCTGAACAGATTGATCGCCTGCATCCGTGAAGCTAAAAAATAAATCAGAATAAGAAATAATTTTGAATGAAAAAGGTTTGAAGAGAAATCGGCCAAAAAAAGTGTGGAAAACGAGGACTTCCCGCTGAGTCACCCATCCTGGCATTGTACCCGCCGGGCACGCTTAACTTCGGAGTGAAGTATACCGATCCGAATCCAGCCTATTCGCTAGCATCCGTAAGGCTATAAGCAAATACGAACGAGAAATTTTAAGAAAATAAAAGCCGTGATGAAAAATCGGCAAAAAAAGGGTGCATCACGAGGACTTCCCAGGGGGTCACCCATCCTAGTACTGCTCCCGCCCGAGCGCGCTCAACCGCGGAGTTTTGACGGGATCTGGTGCATTAGTGTTGGTATGATCGCACCCGCAAGTTGATGCACATTTTATGTTCTAATAGAGACATCCTTCCTTCACCCCATCCCCGCAGCAGCGCGACGGGTGATGTACAACGGGCCCCGCCGAATCGATTGATCGCCTGCATCCGCGAAGCTAAAAAATAAATGGGAATACGAAACAATCTAGAAAGAAAAATATTTGAAGAGAAACCGGCCAAAAAAAGTGTGAAAAACGAGGACTTCCCGGTGGGTCACCCATCCTGGCACTGCACCCGCCGGGCACGCTTAACTTCGGGGTGAAGTCTACCGATCCGAATCCAGCCTATTCGCTAGCATCCGTAAGGCTATAAGCAAATACGAACGAGAAATTTTAAGAAAAGAAAAGCCATGATGAAAAATAGGCAAAAAAAGGGTGCATCACGAGGACTTCTCAGGGGGTCGCCCATCCTAGTACTGCTCCCGCCCAAGCGCGCTTGACCGCGGAGTTCTGACGGGATCCGGTGCATTAGTGTTGGTATGATCGCACCCGCAAGTTGATGCACATTTTATGTTCTAATAGAGACATCCTTCTTTCATCCCATCCCCGCAGCAGCGCGACGGGTGATGTACAACGGGCCCCGCTGAACAGATTGATCGCCTGCATCCGTGAAGCTAAAAAATAAATCGGAATAAGAAATAATTTTGAATGAAAAAGGTTTGAAGATAAATCGGCCAAAAAAAGTGTGGAAAACGAGGACTTCCCGGTGAGTCACCCATCCTGGCATTGCACCCGCCGGGCACGCTTAACTTCGGAGTGAAGTATACCGATCCGAATCCAGCCTATTCGCTAGCATCCGTAAGGCTATAAGCAAATACGAACGAGAAATTTTAAGAAAATAAAAGCCGTAATGAAAAATCGGCAAAAAAAGGGTGCATCACGAGGACTTCCCAGGGGGTCACCCATCCTTGTACTGCTCCCGCCCAGGCGCGCTTAACTGCAGAGTTCTGATGGGATCCGGTGCATTAGTGTTGGTATGATCGCACCCGCAAGTTGATGCACATTTTATGTTCTAATAGAGACATCCTTCCTTCACCCCAT
Organism: Actinidia arguta var. hypoleuca; assembly: GCA_030159115.1. NCBI lineage: Eukaryota > Viridiplantae > Streptophyta > Magnoliopsida > Ericales > Actinidiaceae > Actinidia > Actinidia arguta. Next base: position 17,791,624 of record BRYE01000023.1, read on the forward strand.
CTCTACAACAGCGCGACGGGTTATGTACAACGGGCCCCGCCGAACCGATTGATCTCCTTCATCCGTGAAGCTAAAAAATAAATGGGACTAAGAAATAATCTAGAAAGAAAAAGGTTTAAAGAGAAACCGGCCAAAAAAAGTGTCGAAAACGAGGACTTCCCGGTGGGTCACCCATCTTGGCATTGCACCAGCCTGGCACGCTTAACTTCGGGATGAAGTATACCGATCTGAATCCAGCCTATTCGCTAGCATCTGTAAGGCTATAAGAAAATACGAACGAGAAATTTTAAGAAAAGAAAAGCTGTTACGAAAAATCGGCAAAAAAAGGTTGCATCACGAGGACTTCTCAAGGGGCCACCAATCCTAGTACTGGTCCCGCCCAAGCACGCTTAACTGCAGAGTTCTGATGGGATCCGGTGCATTAGTGCTGGTATGATCGCACCCGCAAGTTTGTGCACATTTTATGTTCTTATAGAGATATCCTTCCTTCACCCCATCTATGTAAAAGCGCGACGGGTGATGTACAACTGGCCCCGCCGAACCGATTGATCGCCTGCATCCGTGAAGCTAAAAAATAAATGGGAATACGAAATAATCTAGAAAGAAAAATATTTGAAGAGAAACCGACCAAAAAAAGTGTGGAAAACGAGGACTTCCCGGTGGGTCACCCATCCTGGCACTGCACCCGCCGGGCACGCTTAACTTCGGGGTGAAGTATACCGATCTGAATCCAGCCTATTCGCTAGCATCCGTAAGGCTATAAGCAAATACGAACGAGAAATTTTAAGAAAAGAAAAGCCGTGACGAAAAATCGGCAAAAAAAGGGTGCATCACGAGGACTTCCCAGGGGGTCACCCATCCTTATACTGCTCCCGCCCAGGCGCGCTTAACTGCGGAGTTCTAATGGGATCCGGTGCATTAGTGTTGGTATGATCGCACCCGGAAATTTGTGCACATTTTATGTTCTTATAGAGACATCCTTCCTTCACCCCATCTCTGCAACAGCGCGACGGGTGATGTACAACGGGCCCCGCCGAACCGATTGATCGCCTGCATCCGTGAAGCTAAAAAATAAATGGGACTAAGAAATAATCTAGAAAGAAAAAGGTTTAAAGAGAAACCGGCCAAAAAAAGTGTGGAAAAAGAGGACTTTCCGGTGGGTCACCCATCGTGGCAATGCACCCGCCTGGCACGCTTAACTTCGGGGTGAAGTATACCGATCTGAATCCTGCCCATTCGCTAGCATCCGTAAGGCTATAAGAAAATACGAACGAGAAATTTTAAGAAAAGAAAAGCCGTTACGAAAAATTGGCAAAAAAAGGTTGCATCACGAGGACTTCTCAGGGGGCCACCAATCCTAGTACTGCTCCCGCCCAAGCACGCTTAACTGCAGAGTTCTGATGGGATCCGGTGCATTAGTGCTGGTATGATCGCACCCGCAAGTTTGTGCACAATTTATGTTCTTATAGAGATATCCTTCCTTCACTCCATCTCTGTAAAAGCGCGACGGGTGATGTACAACTGGCCCCGCCGAACCGATTGATCGCCTGCATCCGTTAAGCTAAAAAATAAATGGGAATAAGAAATAATCTAGAAAGAAAAAGGGTTGAAGAGAACCGGCCAAAAAAAGTGTGGAAAAGGAGGACTTCCCGGTGGGTCACCCATCGTAGCATTGCACCCGCCGGGCACGCTTAACTTCGGGGTGAAGTATACCGATCTTAATCCAGCCATTTCGCTAGCATCCGTCAGGCTATAAAAAAAAACGTACGAGAAATTTTAAGAACAGAAAAGCCATGACGAAAAATCGGCAAAAAAGGGGTGCATCACGAGGACTTCTCAGGGGGGCCACCAATCCTCGTACTGCTCCCGCCCAAGCACGCTTAACTGCAGAGTTCTGATGGGATCCGGTGCATTAGTGCTAGTATGATCGCACCAGCAAGTTTGTGCACATTTTATGTTCTTATAGAGACATCCTTCTTTCACCCCATCTTTGCAACAGCGCGATGGGTGATGTACAACGTGCCCCGCCGAACCGATTGATCGCCTGCATCCGTGAAGCTAAAAAATAAATGGGAATACGAAATAATCTAGAAAGAAAAAGGTTTGAAGAGAAACTGGCAAAAAAAAGTGTGGAAAACGAGAACTTCCCGGTGGGTCATCCATCCTGGCGTTGCACCCGTCGGGCACGCTTAACTTCGGGGTAAAGTATACCGATCCAAATCCAGCCTATTCGCTAGCATCCGTAAGACTATAAACAAATACGAACGAGAAATTTTAAGAAAAGAAAAGCCGTGAAGAAAAATCGGCAAAAAAAGGGTGCATCACGAGGACTTCTTAGGGGGTCGCCCATCCTAGTACTGCTCCCGCCCTAGCGCGCTTAGCTGCGGAGTTCTGATGGGATCCGGTGCATTATTGCTGGTATGATCGCTCCCGCAAGTTAGTTCACAGTTTATGTTCTTATAGAGATATCCTTCCTTCACCCCATCTTCGTAGCAGCGCGACGGGTGATGTACAACGAGTCCTGCCGAACCGATTGATTGCCTGCATCCGTGAAGATAAAAAATAAATGGAAATAAGAAATAATCTAGAAAGAAAAAGGTTTGAAGAGAAACCGGCCAAAAAAAGTGTGGAAAACGAGGACTTCCCGGTGGGTCACCCATCCTGACATTGCACCCGCCTGGCACGCTTAACTTCGGGGTGAAGTATACCGATCTTAATGCAGCCGCTTCGCTCGCATCCGTAAGGCTATAAACAAATACAAACGAGAAATTTTAAGAAAAAAAAAGCCGTGACGAAAAATCGGCAAAAAAAGGGTGCATCAATAGGACTTCCCAGGGGGTCACCCATCCTAGTACTGCTCCCGCCCGAGCGCGCTTCACTGCGGAGTTCTGATGGGATCCGGTGCATTACTGTTGGTATGATCGCACCCGCAAGTTGGTGCACATTTTATGTTCTTATAGAGACATCCTTCCTTCACCCTATCCCCGCAGCAGCGCGACGGGTGATGTACAACGGGCCCCGCCGAACCGATTGATCGGCTGCATCCGCTAAGCTAAAAAATAAATGGGAATACGAAATAATTTAGAAGGAAAAATTTTTGAAGAGTAACCGGCCAAAAAAAGTGTGGAAAACGAAGACTTCCCTGTGGGTCAACCATGCTGGCATTGCACCCGCGGGGCAGGCTTAACTTCGGGGTGAAGTATACCGATCTGAATCCAGCCTATTCGCTAGCATCCATAAGGCTATAAAAAAATACGAACGAAAAGTTTTAAGAAAAGAAAAATCATGACGAAAAATCGGCAAAAAAGGGGTGCAACACTAGGATTTCCAAGGAAGTCACCCATCCTAGTACTACTCCTGCCCAAGCGCGCTTAACTGCGGAGTTTTGATGGGATCCGATGCATTAGTGTTGGTATGATCGAACCCGCAAGTTTGTGCACATTTTATGTTCTTATAGAGACATCCTTCCATCACTCCATCCCTGCAGCACCGCGACGGGCTATGTACAACGGGCCCTGCTAAACCGATTGATCGCATGCATCCGTGAAGCTAAAAAATAAATCAGAATAAGAAATAATCTTGAAAGAAAAAGGTTTGAAGAGAAACCAACCCCAAAAAGTGTGGAAAACGAGGACTTCCCGGTGGGTCACCCATCCTGGCATTGCACCCGCCGGGCAAGTTTAACTTCGGGGTGAAGTATACCGATCTTAATGCAGTGCGACGGGTGATGTACAATGGGCCCCGCCGAACCGATTGATCTCATGCATCCGCTAAGCTAAAAAATAAATTGGAATACGAAATAATCTTGAAAGAAAAAGGTTTGAAGAGAAACCAGCCAAAAAAAGTGTGGAAAACGAGGACTTCCCGGTGGGTCACCCATCCTGGCATTGCACCCGCCGGGCACGCTTAACTTCGGGGTGAAGTATACCGATCTTAATGCAGCCGCTTCGCTCGCATCCTTAAGGCTATAAACAAATACGAACGAGAAATTTTAAGAAAAGAAAAGCCGTGATGAAAAATCGGCAAAAAAAGGGTACATCATTAGGACTTCCCGCCCAAGCGCGCTTAACTACGGAGTTCTGATGGGATCCGGTGCATTAGTGTTGGTATGATTGCACCCGCAAGTTGGTGCACATTTTATGTTCTTATAAAGACATCCTTCCTTCACCCCATCCCCGCAGCAGCGCGACGGGTGATGTACAACGGGCCCCGCTGAACCGATTGATCGCCTTCATCCGTGAAGCTAAACCATAAATCAGAATAAGAAATAATCTTGAAATAAAAAGGTTTGAAGAGAAACCAGCCAAAAAAAGTGTGGAAAACGAGGACTTCCCGGTGGGTCACCCATCCTGGCATTGCACCCGCCGGGCACGCTTAACTTCGGGGTGAAGTATACCGATCCAAATCCAGCCTATTCGCTAGCATCCGTAAGACTATAAATAAATACGAACGAGAAATTTTAAGAAAAGAAAAGCCGTGACGAAAAATCGGCAAAAAAAAGGTGCATCACGAGGACTTCTCAGGGGGTCACCCATCCTAGTACTGCTCCCGCCCGAGCGCGCTTAACTGCGGAGTTCTGATGGGATCCGGAGCATTAGTGTTGGTATGATCGCACCCGCAAGTTGGTGCACATTTTATGTTCTTATAGAGATATCCTTCATTCACCCCATCCCCGCAGCAGTGCGACGGGTGATGTACAACTGCAACCGATTGATCGCCTGCATCCTCGAAGCTAAAAAAAATAAATGGGAATAAGAAATAATCTAGAAAGAAAAAGGTTTGAAGAGAAACCGGCTAAAAAAAGTGTGGAAAACGAGGACTTCCTGGTGGGTCACCCATCCTGGCATTGCACCCGCCGGGCACGCTTAACTTCGGGGTGAAGTATACCGATCTTAATCCAGCCTATTCGCTAGCATCCGTAAGGCTATAAACAAATACATACGAGAAATTTTAAGAAAAGAAAAGCTATGACGAAAAATCGGCAAAAAAAGGGTGCAACACGAGGACTTCCCAGGTGGTCACCCATCCTAGTACTGCTCCCGCCCAAGCGCGCTTAACTGCGGAGTTCTGATGGGATCCGGTGCATTAGTGTTGGCATGATCGCACCCGCAAGTTGGTGCACATTTTATGTTCTTATAGAGACATCCTTCCTTCACCCCATCCCTGCAGCAGCGCGACGAGTGATGTACAACGGGCCCCGCTGAACCGATTGATCGCCTGCATCCGTGAAGCTCAAAAATAAATGGGAATACGAAATAATTTGGAAAGAAAATTGTTTGAAGAGAAACCGGCCAAAAAAAGTGTGGAAAACGAGGACTTTCCGGTGGGTCACCCATCCTGGCATTGCACCCGTTGGGCAAGCTTAACTTCGGGGTGAAGTATACCGATCTTAATGAAGCCGCTTCGCTCGCATTCGTAAGGCTATAAACAAATACGAACGAGAAATTTTAAGAAAAGTAAAGCCGTGATGAAAAATCGGCAAAAAAAAGGGTGCATCACTAGGACTTCCCAGTGGGTCACCCATCCTAGTATTGTTCCCGCCCAAGCGCGCTTAACTGCGGAGTTCTGATGGGATCCGGTGCATTAGTGTTGGTATGATCTCACCCGCAAGTTGGTGCACATTTTATGTTCTTATAGAGACATCCTTCCTTCACCCTATCCCCGCAGCAGTGCGACGGGTGATGTACAACGGGCCCCGCCGAACCGATTGATCGCCTGCATCCGCGAAGCTAAAAAATAAATGGGAATACGAATTAATCTAAAAGGAAAAATGTTTGAAGAGAAACCGGCCAAAAAAAAGTGTGGAAAACGAGGACTTCTCGGTGGGTCACCCATCCTAGCATTGCACCCGCTGGGCAGGCTTAACTTCGGGGTGAAGTATACCGATCTGAATCCAGCCTATTCCCTAGCATTCGTAAGGCTATAAAAAAATACGAACGAGAAATTTTAAGAAAAGAAAAACCATGACGAAAAATCGACAAAAAAGGGGTGCAACACGAGGATTTCCAAGGAAGTCACCCATCCTAGTACTGCTCCCGCCCGAGCGCGCTTAACTGCGGAGTTCTGATGGGATCCGATGCATTAGTGCTGGTATGATCGCACCCGCAAGTTGGTGCACATTTTATGTTCTTATTGAGACATCCTTCCTTCACCCTATCCCCGCAGCAGTGCGACGGGTGAAGTACAACGGGCCCCGCCGAACCGATTGATCGCCTGCATCCGTGAAGCTAAAAAATAAATGGGAATACGAAATAATCTAGAAAGAAAAAGGTTTGAAGAGAAACCGGACAAAAAAAGTGTGGAAAACGAGAACTTCCCGGTGGGTCACCCATCCTAGTTTTGCACCCGTCGGGAACGCTTAACTTCGTGGTAAAGTGTACCGATCCAAATCCAGCCTATTCGCTAGCATCCGTAAGACTATAAACAAATACGAACGAGAAATTTTAAGAAAAGAAAAGCCATGACGAAAAATCGGCGAAAAAAGGGTGCATCACGAGGACTTCTCAGGGGGTCACCCATCCTAGTACTGCTCCCGCCCGAGCGCGCTTAACTGCGGAGTTCTGATGGGATCCAGTGCATTAGTGTTGGTATGATCGCACCCGCAAGTTGGTGCACATTTTGTGTTCTTATAGAGATATCCTTCCTTCACCCCATTCTCGCAGCAGTGCGACGGGTGATGTACAACGGGTCCCGCCGAACCGATTGATCTCATGACTCCGCGAAGCTAAAAAATAAATGGGAATAAGAAATAATCTAGAAAGAAAAAGGTTTGAAGAGAAACCGGCCAAAAAAAGTGTGGAAAATGAGGACTTCCTGGTGGGTCACCCATCCTGGCATTGCACCCGCCGGGCACGCTTAACTTCGGGGTGAAGTATACCGATCTTAATCCAGCCTATTCGCTAGCATCCGTAAGGCTATAAACAAATACATACGAGAAATTTTAAGAAAAGAAAAGCTATGACGAAAAATCGGCAAAAAAAGGGTGCAACACGAGGACTTCCCAGGTGGTCACCCATCCTAGTACTGCTCCCGCCCAAGCGCGCTTAACTACGGAGTTCTGATGGGATCCGGTGCATTAGTGTTGGTATGATTGCACCCGCAAGTTGGTGCACATTTTTTGTTCTTATAGAGACATCCTTCCTTCACCCCATCCCCACAGCAGCGCGACGGGTGATGTACATCGGGCCCCGCTGAACCGATTGATCGCCTTCATCCGTGAAGCTAAACAATAAATCAGAATAAGAAATAATCTTGAAAGAAAAAGGTTTGAAGAGAAACCAGCCAAAAAAAGTGTGGAAAATGAGGACTTCCCGGTGGGTCACCCATCCTGGCATTGCACCCGCCGGGCACGCTTAACTTCGGGGTGAAGTATACCGATCTTAATGTAGCCGCTTCGCTCGCATCCGTAAGGCTATAAACAAATACATACGAGAAATTTTAAGAAAAGAAAAGCTATGACGAAAAATCGGCAAAAAAGGGGTGCAACACGAGGACTTCCCAGGTGGTCACCCATCCTAGTACTGCTCCCGCCCAAGCTCGCTTAACTGCGGAGTTCTGATGGGATCCGTTGCATTAGTGTTGGTATGATCGCACCCGCAAGTTGGTGCACATTTTATGTTCTTATAAAGACATCCTTCCTTCACCCCATCCCCGCAGCAGCGCGACGGGTGATGTACAACGGGCCCCGCTGAACCGATTGATCGCCTTCATCCGTGAAGCTAAACCATAAATCAGAATAAGAAATAATCTTGAAAGAAAAAGGTTTGAAGAGAAACCAGCCAAAAAAAGTGTGGAAAACGAGGACTTCCCGGTGGGTCACCCATCCTGGCATTGCACCCGCCGGGCACGCTTAACTTCGGGGTGAAGTATACCGATCTTAATGCAGCCGCTTCGCTCGCATCCTTAAGGCTATAAACAAATACGAACGAGAAATTTTAAGAAAAGAAAAGCCGTGACGAAAAATCGGCAAAAAAAGGGTACATCATTAGGACTTCCCGCCCAAGCGCGCTTAACTACGGAGTTCTGATGGGATCCGGTGCATTAGTGTTGGTATGATTGCACCCGCAAGTTGGTGCACATTTTATGTTCTTATAAAGACATCCTTCCTTCACCCCATCCCCGCAGCAGCGCGACGGGTGATGTACAACGGGCCCCGCTGAACCGATTGATCGCCTTCATCCGTGAAGGTAAACCATAAATCAGAATAAGAAATAATCTTGAAAGAAAAAGGTTTGAAGAGAAACCAGCCAAAAAAAGTGTGGAAAACGAGGACTTCCCGGTGGGTCACCCATCCTGGCATTGCACCCGCCGGGCACGCTTAACTTCGGGGTGAAGTATACCGATCTTAATGCAGCCGCTTTGCTCGCATCCTTAAGGCTATAAACAAATACGAACGAGAAATTTTAAGAAAAGAAAAGCCGTGACGAAAAATCGGCAAAAAAAGGGTACATCATTAGGACTTCCCAGGGGGCCACCCATCCTAGTACTGCTCCCGCCCAAGCTCGCTTAACTGCGGAGTTCTGATGGGATCCGTTGCATTAGTGTTGGTATGATCGCACCCGCAAGTTGGTGCACATTTTATGTTCTTATAAAGACATCCTTCCTTCACCCCATCCCCGCAGCAGCGCGACGGGTGATGTACAACGGGCCCCGCTGAACCGATTGATCGCCTTCATCCGTGAAGCTAAACCATAAATCAGAATAAGAAATAATCTTGAAAGAAAAAGGTTTGAAGAGAAACCAGCCAAAAAAAGTGTGGAAAACGAGGACTTCCCGGTGGGTCACCCATCCTGGCATTGCACCCGCCGGGCACGCTTAACTTCGGG
>BRYE01000023.1:17815448-17817948 GCA_030159115.1 Actinidia arguta var. hypoleuca
GCCGGTCCTGGGATAAGCCTAGCAAGGTATTAGGTTTGGACAATCCCAGGACAGGACAAGCATCAGAACTCCCAAAAATTCACAATTATAGTACAAAGACAATTATATTAAGATCGGGTTAGAACAACCCAAATGTCGGGGCCGACCCTATCTAATATATTCAAGCACAAGAGCTGGTGATGCACATCTTCATGCATATTAACTCAGTCTACATAGAATTATAGTCTGATCATTCTTAATTTTCTATAGAACAATTATTCCTCATTTTAAAGAATTTCCCAATTTACAGAAGGAAAGACCATCCCATTCTTATCTATCTTTTTTATTGAGACCAAAATGTCACCATTCTTTATTATTTTCACAACTAAAGTATCCATCCAGTGCATCCACCATCAACCACTATTGTCGCCACCCACCACCACCGTAATCAATTCCTTCTCATAACCAAATATCGGAATGAGATTGATTATTTTTATCTCATTCTATTCCAAATTCATTCTCGCCTTCATTCTGTTCCTAGCCAATTTTATTCCAGCCATCCGCACATAACCTTAGTTGCATATACTTTTGATGCAAGCCCAAAGATAATTACATTATAAAACTTGAGTGCTCCTTCCTTATCCCTCTCCTTTCCATAAAGACAGATTCTCCAAATTGTTTTTGTCCATGGCTATGTATTCCAAAAACAATACAGTCAACAAAAGAGAAGACTTATTAGAGTAAGGTCATGTTTGGATTATGGAAATATAATAGTTTGTTTAGCATCTCAAAGAGAAGACGTGTTGGGGTAAGGTCTTGTTTGGATTCTGTAATAGTTTGCGAAGTGTTAGGGGCGGCCCAACCCTACCAGAGGCCAGAGGCAAAATTTTAGTTGCCTTTTTTTTATGATTTTATTTTTCGAAAACAATTGACTTTTTATATTTTAAATAAGTTACACAACATGCGAACATTCAACTTTTAGACCTCTCGAGTGTAAAGGCAGGGCTTCCATTGAAAAAAAAATGTAAAATTATAATATATACACATGTCATACATATATATATATATATATATATATATATATATATATATATATATATACACACACACATTATTAACAAGGTGAGGCGCTCTCAAATTTTGAGGCCTTGGACAACAAATTTAATGGCCTATAGGTTTGGCCAGCCATTAAGCTCTTGTTTGGATACATGAGGCTTATATGGAATAAGATAGATGAAAAATAATTGACTTACCTCTTAATCTGGGATGAAGTTTCGATGAAGGCCTTCTATTTTCCTCTGTTGCTTCGCTCTCTTTTTATTGCCTCTCAATTAGGGCTTTTACCCTATTTCTTGTGTATTTTTACTATTATGTGAAAAAATTATATTAATTTATATTTTGATCACTTAAAGTTTTGATATTTTTATTTTTACTTCAATCTCTATCTATATTACAGTTTTAGTTGGGTAACATTATTTGATTAATGTTTTAAGTAGTTCAAAATTTTTGGGTGCAAACCTTTGGAGTTTCGAAAAATATTTGGTGTTGCGAATGTTATTATTTTTGGATTATATTACAATTTTTTTAGTATAAATAGTGAAAATTTAAAATTTTTTGAGATGCAACCGCCTCCTACGCCCCCCCTAAATTCATTCATGAACAACGTCCTCCTTCGCTAACATGCCAGAAACACTTACAAATAAGATACGGTCACAATTTCAAAACATATATTTGAAGTTACTATGTAATTAAGAGATATTCATTTATATAACTACGCAATAACACTCCGTATCAATGACGTGGGACTGATTTCTCACATAAATCTTCATATGTTTTAAAAAAATATTTTTGAAGTATCTTTTGGGGATACCCTAAAAATTTTATTTGATGTAAAATATTTTACTACTTCTAAATAAACAGTGTAGAATTGTAGATCCTCATTAAAAAATGGGTCAATAATCCAACGGTTCAAGCTCAAAAATCGGTCAATAATCCAACGGTTCAAGCCCACGACATTAATGATCCTCGTTCCACGTTATCATTCACCTCCTCCGCGAAATTTCCTATGTCAGTTACAATCAGGCGCAACGAAACTAGTAGTAAAATTAATATCCTATTACGTGGCATAATTCTATTCGTTTCATAAAGTAGCAACACTAGTCTCCAGCCAATAGGTGAACAGAGGGCGTGAGACACACGGTTACTTACCGTGGTCTTGATTATAACTCGAATAGAGTGAATCCTGGGGGACGACTTTAGATTCCTTCGTCGAGTTGGTTTCTTCGGGAACAATGTAACAAGCAAACCAAGGGTTTATTACACAGACACACCCTCTTCGATTAGCTAATATTTATTAAAGCCCACATTATTTGTGTTTTTTCTGAACTCAAAATTCACGTAATATTTTAATCCATTGCCATAAGTAACACTTTTATACCAAATTCAAGTGTTCGTTATAAGCTAATAGTAAATTTCCAAAAGTGCAAGCAGTGATCGATACTTGTTATATTTATTCATAACA
>BRYE01000023.1:17862948-17875448 GCA_030159115.1 Actinidia arguta var. hypoleuca
AAAAAAAATACACTATAAGTTCATAAAAAAATTACACTATCACCCCAATAAAAATAAAGATATTACTTTGACCCCACTAAAAAAAATTATACTATTATCCTATAATTATATATAGTTTATGATTTTGACCATACTGAACTAATATTCTGGCTCCGCGCCGGAGTATATGGAGTTTTTTCGTGTGTGGTTTTTTGTCCTATTTTATCCCAAAAAATAAGCAAAATTAATAACAGTAGACTCAAACAAAGCCTTGCTAGAGCAACTCCAACCTAGCTCTAAATTTGTATTTTGGAGGCCAAATGGGCTCCAACTTAGCTCCATTTGAAGCCTGTAAAATGGAGACCCTAATTTTGGTCTCTAAATTTGCCTTTTAACATCTAAATCTTTATACCATTTATATCCTTTGTAATTATTATTATATTTTGATAAATAAATATATATATATATATATATATATATATATATATATATTATTTGAATAAAATTATTTTTTTTGAAAAGATATCAACAATATTTTTAAAATGAGACTAAAATTAAATATATTTGATATTTTTTAAAACAATATTATTTTAGATTTTGAAGGAAAATTAATTGAAGGAAAAGTTGGAAGATGTATGAATTTGTTATAAATTTTAAATTTGCAGGAAAAACTGAGTTTTAAAAAGAAATTGATGAGTTCTTAAAAAATAGAAATAAAAATAGAAATTTAGGTTGAAAATAATATATATAGTTGAAAACCTTTCAATTCACTTTTAAAAACTAATATTTTAAGCTTTTAAAATAGAGTTCTTTTGGGGAGATTTTGAGTTGGTAGTCTTGGAGATGCTCTTATGGAACCGTAACCAAACCAAGCATTAACAAAACAATCAAAAGAATGCTGAACAATTTCAATATTTGCTATAACGGCAACACTCATCTCTCACACCATTATTCTTTGATACAAAATCAATAAATAGGATCAACGATCACGATTTTTTCCCGTGTTTTCAAAACAAACATCTACCCGATCTAACAACATTAACAATGGAGGTCAATGAACGGTAGAGCCCAACGAGAATCCGGAAAGTGTTTTTCCATCTTTGTAGGCTGACTTCGTATCCATCGGAGTATTAGCCTCCACGGTATCGGATTAACTCACCAAATGAAATGCCCATTTTGTTCACTTCGACCCAAAACCAAACCACTTTGCCAGGAAGAATTTATTCTTTCCGCGAGAGGCATCAGGTGATTGTGCTTGGCCTGCTGTAGTAGCTTGGGCCGGAACTAGTTTAGGTTTAGCTGCTAGAAAGAAATGGCATTAATTAAGTAATTCGATCCAAATCTAGGTTACCATAAATCGCTAATATCCTAGCGATTTACGAATTGCAAAGCACGTTGTGAAATATTGTACAATTCTATTCCGAAATGTTGAATTAGCGATCCAATTGATCCTCCAAAAAAAATTTCCTACTTATTTCCTAAGTATATTCCTTTGAAAGAAAAAAACTAAGCATCACAGTAACAGAAAATGTAGAAAAATTGATCATAACATACCTAAAAATATATTTTACATGAATAATTCAAAAAGTATTTCTACACTATTAAATTTTTATTACTTATAAGTAAATTCTAACGGTATAACCTATAGAAGCCTACTCATATCGTACAATAATTTAGGGCGTGTAGCGTACTGCATTTTCGTTTTCGTTCCTCGTACCTAAAGCTTCCACGTTCTAGATAACATAGTTCCAAATAAATGATATAGTAGACAAATTTCAATTAAGAAACAAGATTGTCATTGGTTGATGATATAGTTGAACAAAGTCTTAAAAGTGTTAGCAAGAAAGTTAAAATTTAATTACTTAAATGTATGTTGAGGATGAAATCTTTGAATTCTTAGCAGTAATCACCCTTCTTCTCATGTCTGACTAATTAACTACTAATATGGAAACTTCAATAACTCACGTTTGGTTAAAACAAATGATCAATTGCTTGCACAGTATTAGTTACCAAGGTAAGATTGTAATTGAAATGGAGATATAATTGATAAATTACCTGATTTTGGTGACCCCGTGCTAGTTTTTGCACTTTTCCCGTCACTAGAATTTTTATCTGAATTCAGTGTTATTGCTTCTTGGTTAGACTTTCTCTCTTGAACCCTGTGCTCTGTTGGTGCTCCATTATCACGGCCACCTACCATTACAGCAGCAGGAAAATTAAAAAGAGGGTGAAGATGCAATGCACTTGGTGTAGATATTGATCACTCTTTCAGAAGCATGTGAGTGTTGAAAATGGAAAATAGTTTGGATTTGTGCCCCTTTCAACTTTTTAGGTAACACCAAGGGTTGGCAAGAATTTTCCAATAAAATGAACATGAACAGTTTTGGAAACTGAGTTTCGAAGAACTACGAGCAAAACAAATTTGCAATGAACTTGCCATGTATTTTGACAGGTTTGTGAGGGGAAGAACGGCAGATGGTTCAAACTTACACAAATCATTTTAGACAAAATGCCATATAGAAACATCATAGTAGTAAAAATTAGATAGTCATAATGCACGAGAAACCATGGGATTTGATACGAATGTGTTCATGACGTAATCCAAAAGGCACGACAATTCAATTAGGATTCTGATAAAGCATTATAGAAAGCTTACACTCATTAGGAGGCTTCCCATAGTTGTGCCGCAATGCTTCAAAGAAGGAGCTGTCTCTTTGATCTTCAATCACTGAAAAAGGAACCAAAAAAATTGGATGCATCAATCCAACCTACCTAAATTAATAGGTCATTATTTAACAATCTAGAGAATCACAAAAGCATACATTGGTCATAAAGAGTATTTGGGTGATTGGGGGAGGAGCCCACGGATAGCAATTGAATCGCTTCCGAATCTCTGGTCATAGACAACTTACCAGATGCGACTAAATTTTGCGTGTCTAATAGTATACCTGCGAGCTGAGAAATAGGCAATTAGAAGTCCTGAGGAAGCAAGCAAGTTTACTCTTTTTGGTTACAGTTTTCAGGATCGGTCTTGCATAACATTTTCCAGAAACTGATTTTGAAAACAAAAACATTCATTATTTTCGTATATTATTCATTTTTTAACAAAAATTATTTTCAAGAATTTAAAAAAATCGTTCTATATTTTCTCAAAAAGTAGTTCTTTTCCTCAAATTTTCAAAAAAACAAGTTAAGAAAACCGTCAACCAAACAAATTTTAAAAAAATATGCTGCAAAATTGATTCTGAAAACAACAACCAAACATTTAATTTTTGCAGCAGAAGAAACTCCTTCGTTGGCTTCCTTTTTCAACATTGAAATGAGCGGTAATTGATGATTCGAGAATCGTATAAGAGCAAAATTGATTTAAATTACCATAAGCTTTTTAAGGATTGGAGTCTGGAGTAAGTCGTAAGCGTCTTCACAGTAATTGTCCGTAAGAATGGTGCACTGGGATCCAACCTAGAGACAAAAAAAAAACATGACTAAGATATCGAAGAATAAATTTACTCCATTGACAATGCTTACTGATAGAAATCATGTCGATGATGCAACCAAACACTAACCTCGCCATTTGTTTTGAGGATGTCTTGCCCAACGACGAGGATGCTCAGTTGCTTATTCATCATTAGTGTTTCCAAATCCACCTGATATACAGAATTTAGTTAAAAAGTCAGTAGTTGAATTGATTTTGCTAAACTCAATTCAAAATCATCTAGTAATAGTTAGCATTGCAAAAACTGTACTAAAGCAATACATATAGTATTTAAATCGCCAATCCTTTATGTAGGATAGATAATCATCCTCAGTTCAAATTTTCGAATCCTTTATGTAGGATAGATAATCATCCTCAGTTCAAATTTTCCAATTCATTTCTATTTTCCTTCCAGTCAAGTTTCCCCCATTCACTTTGTCACAAAATCATTGTAACTCTGCAAAATCAATAATCATGTAACAACGTCTCTTTGAGAGATGCGTTTCTTCATGTAAGAAGATGATACCTTGGTTCAGAAACCAATTACTTCTTCATGTTCATAACAAACCTCACAACCCAAAATTTGAAGTAACAAAGTATCGATAAGGAATGTAAAGTTGAGAACAGATTGAATTCAAATAGAGCCTGACAACACAACACTAACTACAATCTCACAACTTTTATCCTTCAGTATAGTTCTTAGGTTCAAAACTTGTTCTTATTTATCCAAAATACAATTTAACGCCTAATGCATACAATCAACAAGAGCAAGTACCTCATCAGAAAATAACAAAGCAGTGGCATCAAGTCCAACATGGTGAAAAAGCCAGGCCATCTGTCTCTGCTTCCACATTTTCCCTCTCCTCATATTCATCACCGGCACCACCGTCAGTGCCTCACCTTCACCTCCCTCCACATCTTTTTTCGTCCGAATTCTGTTCTCCAAGAGCCACGCATAGCAAATCGCAGCCACCATCGAACTAGTACCTACAATTCTGACATTAAATTAAACCCAACCATGATATAAAGTCCAACCCCAATTCTCATATACCCCAAATTCTCTACTGGAAAAATACCCAGAAAATGA
Organism: Actinidia arguta var. hypoleuca; assembly: GCA_030159115.1. Classification (NCBI taxonomy): domain Eukaryota; kingdom Viridiplantae; phylum Streptophyta; class Magnoliopsida; order Ericales; family Actinidiaceae; genus Actinidia; species Actinidia arguta. Next base: position 17,867,490 of record BRYE01000023.1, read on the forward strand.
ATCTGGTCCATACTCCATACATTCATTTTCTGGGTATTCATCTAAAGTTCAAAGAGCTCGTTGCGGATCTAAAACGAGCCACCAATCTGAATCATTTATCTTGTATGACTATTTAAGAAAATCATCTATACAAAAAATCATGTTGATCGGGAATGTTAGTCAAGCTATCTAATAGCATTTTGTTCAATGGCAAGTAAAATTTTAAGAACAAATCGTTCATTTCTAATAAATAAATGTGTTCTACTAATGTAAGTATTGATATTCAATTTTTTGAGCGACTTGTGCAAGATGAAGGTGGCATCCCCAAGATGGGCACGGATTGAACCCACAACAAGCCAATTTTACGGTAAAATTCAATATTTTCGAACTTCCAACAAACCCTAATCTTTTTATACATATTTTTTCTAGAATATGGACGATTGCAATGTCTAATAAAAAATTCAAAATCAGATGGAACCCAACTGTTTGAAGGTCCAGACAGCACAATCTTGGCCTTCCCATCACTCTCTCCGCTGAAAATCTTCCCAATCTTCACTCTCTGCTCCTTCAGGTACCCATTAAGATCCCCAACTTCGCCGCCGTCCGCCACCTTCTCCGGCAGCCCGTTCATGGCGGGGATCCACGAACCACCCTTCTCAATCGAACACGTCGAAGCCGACACGGACTTCCGGTGGGCCGTCCTCGGCGGCGACAGCACCTGATTCTCCTGAAGTGCACACGTGGAGGACGAAATCGACCGCCGGTGGGCCGACTGGACGAGGTTCTTCGGCGGCGACAAGGTGTCCGCCGCCGCAGCGACGGCGGTGGTTTTGAAGGTCCGCTTCGATTGGGGGCCTGGGATCCCCTGCGGCGCGGTGTTCTTGAACCGGGACTTGCGGGGGAGTGGTGGGGCCGGAGGGTTTGGGGCGGTGGCGGTGGCGGGTTGGGGCGGTGGTGGAGGGGTGGGGTTGGGGTGTTGGAGGATGTTGGAGAACCATTTTTGGACGGCAGAGGAGGGGGAGACGTCGGCGGATGGAAGTGGTGGTGGGTGTTCGAAAGTGTTGGAGTTGTGGCGGCTGTGCTGTGCTGACTTGCTGAGGATTTCTCCGCTGAAGCTGCCTGATGCCCTGTGCCTGTTTTGCCTAATGAAAAATAAATAAATTTGAAAAAAAATTACCCATCTTCTTTACTATTTTACAACTTTTTTGAAAACAAATTCTTTGAAAAATACCAATATATACTAATTTTTTTTCAATATTCCCCCTGAGTCATATCAAATTTTAAATTCGTCAGCTAAACTTTCTTTTTGATAACTTGTTCGTAAATAATTCAAAATTGTAGAATATGTCGATCTTACTCTTTACCAACAAAATCTAATTCAAGTCATTGCGATCATGTGGAGCTAGGCAAGTGCAATTAATTAATCCATTAAAAAAAATTATACAACTATTTATAATATAATTTATTATAAATATAATTTTAATTTCACAAAAAATTAATAATTTACTTTAAATTTTATAAATTATACAATTTTGGCCCGTTGAACATAGAACATTTTAACCCCATAAAAAATAGTAATTTATCTTAAATTTTATAATTTTGATCCCGCTAAATATAAATTCTAGTAATTTTGACAACTGAATTTAAATTCTGACTGTCCCTAATTGCGATGGATTAGACCGTTATGGACAATTTATATTTTCCATAGTATAAGACAAATTGATGAACCTCTCAAAGTAATTTATTTATTTATTTTTGGAATTTTCTTAATTTTTACAATTAAAAAAATAAATATAATTATGTTACGTGGGTCATAAATGGAGGTGGCAATTTGCACCCCAAACCACAAACCCTGTAGTTTTTTGCATGTAGGCTGGATAGATTACTATTCTGGCCAGGGACAGATCTACATTGGGACTAGCTGTACTCCTCAAGTTTGAAAATTTTTTTTATCTATAATTTAAGAAATTAATTTTAATTTATCCCCTTCAAAAATTATAAATATTTTCCTCAGAAATTTTTTTAACGGTTGTCTCCCTAAATAAAATTTCTGGCTCCGCCACTGGTTCTAGCTATGGTAAAAATAATTATTTAAAAGTACAGATGGAAAAATATTAAAATTAATTAATTTATAAAAATCATTTTAGACAAAATGTGTTATATATTCGTTCACAACTTTCAATATAAAAAAAACCCTGTTGTTATAAGTTATAACAAACGTGCATTACCTTCGAGCAGACCTAGACAGCGGATCCCTCCGATCGAGCAATGACGCCGACGCCCTCACCTGCGTCGACGCCGTGAACCTTGGTGACCCCGTCAGCCTCGTGGGCGAGTCGCACCCCGACCCGTCGCCGCGTGAGGGCGACGAGGCCACCATGCGCTTGGCCTCCTCCAGCCACTCCTGAGTCAACCTACTACTATGACTCCTCACACTGTCATCGAAACTATCCTCCCTGAAATCGTCCACAAAGTCTCCTCTCCCTCCACCCGTCAGATTATACGCTGCCTTCTTCTCGACACTCACGGCTCCGAAGAACATGTCGTTCATGAAGTCGGTGAGGTCCGGCTCTGGCTTGGCCAGCCGCCGGCTTTCGACCATCTTCTTCTGCAGGCGTATTGGGCCTTTGCTCTCGCTCGAGAGGTTTCTGGTGAAGGATCTCTTCTCCATGACTGAGAGAGAGAGAGAGAGAGAGAGAGAGAGAGAGAGAGAGAGAGGGAGGGAGATTTGCTTTGGCTGAGAACACGAGAGGTGATTTTGATATGTAATTTTGGAGACATTGGGAGATACATCAGATTCAGGAAGCTTCGAAGGGTTTGGGGCCGGCGTGGGGCTTTGTTTGTTTTGTTATATGGCCGGGGATGGCAATTCATCGAACCAATTCAAAGTGGATTTCATTTTTAAAAAATAAATAAATTTATCCCCAGTTTCCACTTTTTTTTATATATACATTTTTTCGTTGTTTTAGCTTTCGAGTTTTTCAATTTTAGTATTTTATTTTTACCATTTGATTAAAATTATATATTTTTTGAATTTTTTTGATAAGAGAAATCTGAATATGTAAAAATTTATTCAAATTTGAAAAAAAATTCAGTAACCACAAATAATCTATCTAAGTTTTCAAGTGAAAATATTTTTTTTGTTTTAATGATTTTTTTTAAGTTAGATGAAACCTTGTACATTTTCAAACTCTTCTCATCAAGGTGAAGTCGAAAAATATAAAATTTCGGTCAAACGATTTAAAAAATTTACTAAAAATTAAAAATCACAACAGTTAAAAAATCTTAAAAGAACAACGCCAAACTAGGCGAAGGCTTCATTTGAGTTTTTTCTTTTAAAGTTGATATAGCTTCTTTCGTTTTCAATTCTTTTACTGACTTTTTTATTATTTGATTACAATTTCAATTTTTTTTATTTCTTCTTGACAGAGGAATTAAAAGTTTTTATAAGATTTGAAGAAGAAAAAATTCACTAAAAACAAAAAAATAGCTCATTTTTTACGAAAAATTGACCCAAATAACAGCCATTTTCCATGTTTGCGCACACTTCGGACTCAATATGGCCATCAACCCCAGAATGCCGTCACCACTAGCCCTATCACATGGTCAAACAACCATTTATTTCCATTTTGTGTCTGAACTTCGAGCTCGGTGGCCATCACCTTAAAATGTCGCCACCACTGATCTTCCCACATGGTCACCGTCAGACTTACCAAAAAAACATGGCTATAAATTCTTCTCCTTCCATTTGCGATATTTATGTAGTTTTCTTAATTGAATTGACTTAATTTCCCTAAAAATAGTTTGTGTGTAGAGGTTTTTGCTAATTTAATAACTAAATGTGCTTTAATAAACTAAGATTATGTATTTAGTATAATTTATTTAGCATTACTAACTATATTGCCCTATGATATGAACAAGATAGAAACGAAATTAAAGTACATATAAAGCATGAAAAATATTTTATTTATATTATATGTGTTGCGTTTTAAGGGACAAAAGATATATAATAGGATTGGTTTTTGGTGAGTTGATTTTATTTTAAAATGCCTTAATGAGGCGGCATCATTTAGCGTGTTGATTTTATTTTAAAATGAAACGTCACTCCCATGTGAAATGGAACGGATTACTAACTATATTGCCCTCTAATATGAACTTGAAATTTATTTATGAAGAATGAAGAATATTTTTTTTTAGTATACGTGTTTTGCCTTTTGAGGTACAAAAGATAGTAGTAATGATTTTTAATGCGTTGATTTTATTTTAAAATACTTTAATGAGGTGGCATCATTTCGTTCATTAATTTTATTTTAAAATGAAACAGTATTACCACATAACTTTCATGTGATCTATCTTTATAGGTCTCGTTTGAGTTAATTAAATAAAATCACTTTTATGATATAACAGTAGGATATTAATGCCCTATACAACTGCCATTTTCTGCCATCTTCTTTGATTTGCGATATTTATGTACCTTTTTTTATTGAATTAACTTAATTGCCGTTAATTAAGTATTTTTACAATTATTTTTTTACTTAAAATTTGAAATAAAAAAGGGTCAAAGAGCAACGTCAATAGAGGAAAAGATGGAGAAGAACGTCTGATAGAGTAGCAAACGCAGAAGGGTAATTTTGTCTTTTCGTCTCTAAGATTTCATGACCAGAAATAATCGATCAGGTGTTACACAGTGAAAACAACAACAACTCAAATTAGTGGAGTTTATGTTTACATTAATTTTTCCCTCTATTCTAAAAATCCCTAATTTCATTTTTAAAAAAGTGAAACTTCTGAATATTTGACCCTAATCTCTATTTAGTGTTGATTTTTAATTTATTCATGTTTAATTTATTGATAGCAAATCAGTTCTTATAACATACACAGCTAGTACATTCAACACAAATAATTTTCACAAATATTATTTTGGCAACCCCTCTCGAGTCAGTGGTTAATGTGTTAGTCTGAATAATGCTACGTTTATACACAAAAATATATAATATTTATATAATAAATACAAAACGATATTATTTTTTATGATTGTACAAAAAAGTGTGCAACTGTAGCCAAGCCTGTCTCTGGGCCTAGGCCCACCAAGCCATGGCCTAGGCCCCCCCTCCAAATTCAAATTTTAGGGTCCCCAAATATACTCAAAAAATCTCAAAATTTAGGCTACTCATTTTTATTTTAAAACATTAAAAATTCAGATTAGGCCCATTTTAAGGCTACCCATTTTTGTTTTAGGCCCTCCCAAAATTCTTAAATTTTAGGGCTACCCTTTTTTATTTTGAAATATTAAAAACTCAAATTAGGTCCATTTTTATTTTAGGTCCCCTCAAAATACTCAAAAATTCTTAAATTTTAGGACTACTCATTTTTATTTTGGAACATTAGAAACTCAAATTAGACCCATTTTTATTTTAGACACTCCCAAAATTCTCAAATTTTAGAACTACTCATTTTTATTTTGGAACATTGAAACTCAAATTAGACCCATTTTTATTTTAGGTCCCCTAAAAATATTCAAAAATTCTCAAATTTTAGGGCTATCCATTTTTATTTGAGAACATTGAAAACTCAAACTATGCCCATTTTAGGGCTACTTATTTTTATTTTAAACCTCTCAAAATTCTCAAATTTTAGATTTTCAAAATTATTTTGACCTGAAGCCCCAAAAAACTCAAGAACGGCCCTAACTATAGCACGTATCGTGTCAGTCTCGTATGTGGAAAACACATTAGCACACATAAACACGGCCACTCAACATATCAATGCAATACCACATAAATTACTTGGACCCTTCACACAACAAACTAATTCGCCTAATCTAAACAAGCAGCACATCGGTCCTTGACATACTTGCACCAATCCCACTTGAGTCAGCGGTTTGTGCGTCAGTGTAGGAATTACACACCTACATGCATGAGAAAGGCTACAGTCACCGATGATTTTACCGATATTGTTACCGATGAAATCAAAACGACGTCATTTTGGTGTGAAAAAATCAAAACGACCTACATGCATGAGAAAGGCTACAGTCACCGATGATTTTACCGATATTGTTACCGATGATATCAAAACGACGTCATTTTGGTGTGAAAAAATCAAAACGACGTAGTTTTGATTTTTTTCAACAAAAATGGTTTTTAGTTTAACGACGTCGTTTTGATTTTTTCATACCAAAACGACGTCGTTTTGGTTCCATCAGTAACGATATCAGTAAAACTATCGGTCACTGTAGCCTTTCTCTACATGCATATAGATTGAATCGCCCTGTAACATAACATCAGGCTATTAACACCCCAAACAACGGCTATTTTCTCTGTGTGCGCATTTCAAGCTCAAGGTGCCCATCACCCAGCGAATAGCGGTCACCAACTGGCCCTACCACATGGTCATTGTAAGACTTACTGAAAACACACGCCTATAGATTTTGCTCCTTTAATTTGTGATATTTATGTAGCCCAAAAAAAACATACGTACAAAGTCTGTTCATTTGATTTGCGATATTGTGAATATTTGTGAATAAAATAAAATGAACTCTGCCAATTCTCAATTTTTTTTTATGCTAATATTTTGTGAATATTTTCCACAATTGCTTGATTTCTACGTTTATTAAAAAAAATAATATATATATATATATATATATATATATATATATATATATATATATATATATATATATATTGCATCTTAGCCACAAAAACAAAGAGGAACAGAAAAGAGAATGTGCATGACAGAAAAAAATATTTTTTATTTTATTTATACTATAAAATATAACTCATGTTGAATCTCAAATTTATCTTCCGCTATATACGATTGAAATTTATTTGAACGAATCCAGTGGCTGAAATTTTTACTTGAGATTATTTTTTTCTTCAAAACTATTATTTTTTTATTCTCAAAAGCTTGGGGCCCACATAAATTTTTATCAAATGGAAAAAAAATAACTAAAGTTTGATATATTTTTTTTCTCATTAGATCATTTTTTTTAGTGAGACCCACAGAAAAACAAACTAAAACACATTTTTTTCTCATTTTTTTTTATATTTAATAATTTTATTGTTATTTGATAATACTTTTATATTATATTAATTTTTTGACGATAAGAGTTTAAAAATATTAAAAAAATTATTTAATTTGAAGATAAAAATATATTTTTTATATTTTAAAACTCTATATTTTTAGACTCTTTTTATCAAGAGAAATCGAAAAAATATAAAATATTAATAAATCGATTAAAAAAACTCACTAAAGACAATAAAAGATTAAAAATAAAAAAAATAAAAAAATTAACCCAAATAGAAAGAGAAGTATCTTTTTTAAAATTATTATACTTTTTAATTTGTTCTCCATTTTATAATATTGTATCTCTTTGTATATGAATGTAATATATTTTTTATTTGATATTTATATCTTATCTGTTTTGCATGTTGTAAAACTCTAACAAATGCGTGTAAGAAATAATTTTTATATATATATATATATATATTGTCTGTGAGCACGAATAATTATTAGTTAAAATAAAAAGTATAACAATTAATTAATAAGTTCCAGGAAAAAAATAATTAAGAAAAGAAAGACAGATCGATGATAGATATTTTCAAAAGAGAGATCGATGAAAAGGAATGATTCGGCAGTGATATGACAAGACAAAATAAAAAGGTCAGAAAGAGAGAAAAAGATGGAGAAGATGCAGAGGGGTAATTTTGTCTTTTCATCTTTAAGATTCCATGACATTGAGAATATGATTTTCGGGCCACTAACTTGATAATAAACTCTCAGTTTACCACTGAGAAAATTTGAGTAGTAAATTGAAACGACACTTTTAGTTTCCAAAAAATAATTAGTAAATAATATATATATTTACATTCACAAATAAATTGTATTTTTGTATCGAAGAATTAGGAAATGTTACGATGATATTAATGTTCACTTTCAAACCGAAAAATAAGGTTACAAACAATTATATTTTGATATTGCGGA
>BRYE01000023.1:17925448-17930448 GCA_030159115.1 Actinidia arguta var. hypoleuca
ATAAAGACTCAACAATAAGAGCAAGATTGTTATTTTTACTAAAAAATTAGCTCTAGAGGAAATCTTGATAATAATTTTAAAAATAAAAAATAATATTACTAAAATCTTGATAATAATGTCAAAGAGAAACTTTTTGGTTCTAAACAGAATCACCACTAAAAAAATTTCAAAAAAATTAGGAAAAACCAGTAATAACCCATCATTCCACCACACAGGTCAATAAGCGGTTATCCAAACAGGTCTTAAAATCAACGAGGGCTCTGTTCCAACTTCCAGTTTCCGTGTCCATCGCGCTCTTTCTGACTCTGCCTTCCCCCCTTTTCTCTCTCTCTCTCTCTCTCTCTCTCTCTCTCTCCATGTTCTTATCAATGCTACTGCCTGCTCATACTTTCTTCAGGAACACCACTATAAATACCATCCACAAAACCCTATTTTGGTCCATTCCAAAACTCTCCACCAATTCTCTTCCCACTTCTTCTTCACCACTCTCCTCACCCTCCTCTCATGCCACTACACTTTCCAAATCTCACCATACCTTTCAATTGGGCACAAACCCACTTCAATTTAGACATCTTCATGGAGGTATAAAAGCCCGAAACTCCTTGTCTCAGATAAACCCGTCGGGGGAGGCTACCCCCTGCGTCAAAGACGGCCGCCTATTGGTGAACGGCAAGGTCGTCTTCACCGGAGTTCCGCCCAACATCGTCGTGTCGCCGGCGGCCGGTGGGTTCGCTTTCGTGGGTGCCAACTCGTCAATCCCTAGCTGTCGTCACACTTTCAATCTCGGAGTTCTTGAGTAAGAATCTTAGATAAATGTGTGTGTGTGTGTATGAATGTATGTATATATACATATATGCACATGCAGACACGGGGACATTAGAGATTTTTTTGTGCATTTCTCCGTTAAGCCCTAATCCCCAAGCTTTGGAAGAATTGGGTTCTGAATTTTCATTCTTATTTTTAGTTATTTTCTGGGTAACCAAACGGTGGAAAATTAGTTCAAGGAAATTGTTCATTGTGCCTGCCTAGAAGAGTGTTTTATTATACAGATTCGAATATAAGTATCATGTTATGACTTACAACTCTTGACCTAATTCCACTCAAATTCTATCTATTTTCTTCCCCCATTGCTGGCTACAAATTTTCTTATACCTACTTTCTATGGAACACTGGCCCTCAATGATTCTAGAATCTTTGATAAGGCCAAAACAGGACATGGCCTCAATCTTCATGACTAGCAGCAAATACCTAGATGTTCTTTTGTTTGTTTTATCGATATTTACAATTTTCCTTAATGTTATTATTTGCTTGGTGTCTCTATTGCAGGGAGATGAAGTTTTTATCCCTATTCAGATTCAAATTTTGGTGGATGATACCTCGTGTTGGAAAATCGGGTAGTGAAATTCCAATTGAGACTCAGTTTCTCCTCTTGGAAGTGAGGAAAGAGTCAGCCCTTTGTGATGAGAACTCATCGGAGCCAACTAATGAGAAATCATTCTACATTCTGTTATTGCCGGTGTTGGATGGACCGTTCCGTACAAGTTTGCTAGGGACCCCCTCAAATGAACTCCATTTCTGCGTTGAAAGCGGTAATGTTTATGACGACTGTACTATACTAGTAATCATGGTTACTAATACTTTGATATACTCGCGGTTACTAATACTCTGATCTGATCTTATTATGTAATATCTATTTGTTTAGGGGATGCGTTTCTGCAAGCCACCCAAACATTAGAAGCAATTTTCATCAACTCTGGGGACAACCCATTTGAGCTGATTAAGAGTTCTATCAAGTATGTTGTTATTCAGGATTAGAACTGTCAATTTCTGACCTATTGACAATTTCAAGTTGCTGATGTTGAATTGGAACATTGTCGAATGTGGATTGGTTAGGATTCTTGAGAGACACAAGGGCACATTTACGCATATTGAGCACAAGAAGGTAGTGAAATAAAGCCCAAATCCTTAGATATGGTAGTAATTACTAAACGTTGTTCCATTTGATTCATTGTGCTTGTATTGGTAGATCCCTGGACATTTAGACTGGTTTGGGTGGTGCACTTGGGATGCTTTCTACAAGGATGTCACTCCACGGGGAATTAAAGAGGGTATTCGAAGGTAATGCAACAAGAGCATTACTATTTTCTCTCTTAATGGAAAGAAACATATCTAGTAAGTTACGATTGCTTCTCTACAGTTTATTGGAGGGAGGTTGTCCACCTAAATTTTTGATAATTGATGATGGATGGCAAGAGACAGTGAATGAATTCCACAAAGACAGTGAACCAATTATTGAAGGAACATTTTTTGGAGAATCAGAGTGAGTATATTTTCTTATTAAGGGATTTTACATCAGAGAGTCGGTGACCGGGCACTTCATATTTTCTTATCATTTCGTTTTTATCTTCTTTGAACCTTCAGTTTTGCAACGAGATTAGTTGATATTAAGGAAAACAGTAAGTTTAGAGGCACTGGCTCATGCGCTGATCTCCACGAGCTTATCACTTTCATGAAAGAGAAATATGGAATAAAGTAAGATTCATAATCCAAGTGTTCCCCGCTTCTCCTTATGGAGGTTTGTCATCGTTGACGTTCATTAAAAGAATATCCTATGATGCAGATTCATTTACATGTGGCATGCCTTGGTTGGATATTGGGGAGGCGTTCTTCCATCGTCGGAAAAAATGAAAAAGTACAACCCAAAGATTGTGTATCCGAGACAGTCCCCTGGCAACGTAGGAAATCTCAGAGATATTGTCATTGACAGCTTGGAGAAATATGGTCTTGGGCTTATTGACCCCGAGAAGGTTTGTGATTTTTATAATGACCTCCATAGCTATCTTGCAAGCTGTGGTGCGGATGGTGTCAAGGTGGATGTTCAAAATGTTTTAGAAACCGTAGGTGCTGGGTACGGGGGACGGGTCTTACTGACAAGGAAATACCAATATGCACTAGAGCAATCTATTGTCAGGAACTTCAAAGACAATAGCATTATTTGCTGCATGAGTCACAACATGGACTCCATTTACAGGTATGGCTGTTCTAAAACTCTCTACCTTCTGAAGTTTGGAAACTGGTTCCTAAATGACTTGTGTACTGTCAGCTCAAAGAAGAGTGCAGTTGCAAGAGCGTCAGAGGACTTCATGCCAAGGGAACCAACATTTCAGACCCTGCATGTAGCAGCCGTAGCTTTTAATAGTCTTTTTCTAGGGGAGATTGTGGTACCAGATTGGGACATGTTCCATGTAAGATTTGGTTTATTGATTGTGCTTTTAACAAGAAACATCTTACTAGTACATTAAAATACTTCAAAAGTAATTAAAGTTCAAGTAAGACAAGAGTCCAACTAATGCTGCTTTCATTTGCCCCAAGAACAATTCGAGTCGTTGGCAGTTAGGGGTTCTAAGCCTTTTCTTTTCTTTTCTTCATTTTAGAGCAAACATGAAACGGCTGAGTTCCATGCCGCAGCGAGAGCATTAGGTGGGTGCGCAGTGTATGTCAGGTGAGACAACAATTGCAAACAATTGATTGAATATTTAATTCATTTGATAAAAAAAATATTTTTTTCTGTTTAAAAGTATTGTTATTGTGAGAAATAATGTTAAAGTGATTTATGTAATTGCAGCGATAAACCAGGAATACATGACTTCAAGATACTTCAAAAACTGGTACTACCGGATGGCTCTATTCTAAGAGCTAGACATGCTGGACGACCCACGCGGGATTGTTTATTCACTGACCCAGTCATGGATGGGAGGAGGTAAAATGCTCTCTCTCTTTTTTCTCTATCCCCAAAATGAGAGAGAAGGAGAAAGGCCAACAACAAGAGTTTCTGTGTTCGGTAAGGACCAAAGTTCTTTAAAAGTTTAGGGTTTAAACTTTATGGTAAAGTTGGCAAGTTGTGGGGCTCACCAAGCACCTACCTCGATAATCCAAACATTCATATAGTCGACCCACTTTGATGATCATGCATAAAATCACGTCGATCGAGCATTAGTAGCCACAAGATCATATCTTTTTTGTTGGGATACCAAGTATAATTATCAGGATAGACCATCTAATTTTCTAAGACATTTAATTTGATCATGTGACTACTGTCTTTGTTCAAATTGATTTTTATTTTCCTTATGGATGATCATCACATCGTGCCTTGCAAGATGAGGTTTAGATTATTGAGGGGGTCCAGCCCATAACCCGCCAACTTTACTCTTGAAGTTCAAATCTTAAACTATTGGGAAGCATGGTCCATTCTGTAACATCATCTAAAATCTTGTTTTGCACTATTTGACTCACAAAATTGATTCATTGCAGCTTACTGAAAATCTGGAACTTGAACAAGTTCTCTGGAGTAATAGGTGTTTTTAATTGCCATGGGGCCGGAAATTGGCCGTTGAAACAGCCATATGCAGATTCTACTCCATCCATCTTTGGCCATGTAAGTCCATGCCAAGTTGAATATTTAGGAGAAGTTGCAGGTGACAATTGGAACGGGGAATGCACTGTATATGTGTTTCATTCAGGTTAGCTTATAATTCCACCATTTTATGCACAATATGAGTCCAACTTTTCTATATTTTTCGCCACTAACAAGTGCAATATTGCAGGATCGCTTTTGAGATTACCAATGAGAGGAGCTATTGATGTGTCCTTGGCTTCTGTACAGTGGGAAATATTTACCATTGCCCCAGTTAGAGTGAGTGAATATGCCGCCTCTCATTCCTTAGGATGTGTTTGGATCATGGATTTGTAAAACGATTTAGAAGTGATAACGAAAATGATAGAGGAAAGATGAAAAGATAACGAGATAAAGAGGCTAATTTGTTTCTCTATTTTAAATTCTCTTTGTATCGACCTTAGCTCTCACTTTTTACATGAACAGGTCTTTAATCAAAGCCTTCACTTTGCTCCACTTGGTTTGCTTGACATGTACAATTCCGGAGGAGCAATCGAAGCTCTGAGTTGTACCATGGAACCGTCAGGGTGCAAAGTAAAGATCATAG
>BRYE01000023.1:18012948-18017948 GCA_030159115.1 Actinidia arguta var. hypoleuca
GGGTATATATAAAGAGAAAAGGGGCGGGTGCAATAGTGTGATTAAACTAAACGTGTGGGGTACCCAGCCGCTTCGTGATTACCTGATTTACGGAGATTCCATTTTTACTTTGGTAGTTTTGGTGGTTGAGCAAGCTCACAAGTATGATGATTTTCACATTCCTTCTTTATTTAATTATTTTTTTTTTTATTAATATATAAAATTATTAAATTTTTTATATGTTGTTAGAAGTAATATTTATATAAAATATAAATATAATGATATTTGAGTAATTTCACCTAGTTTAAATATTAAAAAATGAAGGCAGTTGAAGACAGATCGTGCGAGAATCAATGATGAATCTAGGGGTTAGGGGCGACCACCACCCGAAAATTTATATAATATTTTTTTCTAGTAGTATTATGTATTAATATTACAAAATTATATAGGTTTGACACTCACAAAGTTAGAATTTATATGATATTTTATGTGTACATTATAAATTCTATATTTCATATGCATATTTGCATCTTCAACGTTCAAATTCTGCGTCCGTCTTCGGTAAAAAATACTATATCAAATTAATGGTAGCACAATTCTCTCTCACACAATCACACACAAAATGTAGTGAATGGACTATTTACCCAATTTGTGGGTTGTACATAAGTAGAAAAAGTAGTTTTGCGAATATCATTTATCATCAACCCTTAATTGTTGCCTTAGATAGTTCATTTTGTTTTGAATTGACAAATGAAGTTGATAGCTTATATGTGTGTTCATATGTAAATTTGTGTAAAATTCCATCATAGTTTCTCTTGTTTGTGCAATGAACGATTCCACCAAATTTGGTTCACTTACTTGAATGGTAAACTTGATATGGACCCCAACGAAATCAATAGTAGAAGTCTATGTCCTCTAATTTTTTTGATAACTCGATATTTGAACCGTTAGACCGACTACTTTGGAGATGCTCTCACCATCCAAAAGCAAAAACTCATTTAAAGTCAAGGTGGCAAGGCCTCTATAGACTGACCAAATATAAAAAATTAATAACACGCGGGTGAGAATCAAACACCACCAAAAGATTTATGAGGTTCATGCTGGCCATCCCTCGTCCTAATTGATAAGAGATATTCTAAATTTGTTGTACTACTTGTATATAGAAAGCCATTTTTAGTACGTGTAGTGTATATTTGTACTATTTTATAACTATTTCACTAGAATATGATTTAACAATTTAAAAACGTAAACTTTTAAGTAACCATAATAACAAGTATGTTACTAATATATTAGTAATCCCAATTATATCATGATTTTTTTTGTTAATAATTGGTGATAATTTATAAATTCTATCTGAATTTCTTTATAAAAAAAATTACATAGAATAATATTTTCCTTTATGCTATGTACTTGTCACGAGCACCGACACTCGTGATCCTGTTAATTGATTCATTAGACGTATGTAAATTCTTGTAGGGTCCCATTTTATTTTATTTTAATTTTTCATCCCTTTTATTCTCTATCTGATCAGACGTGATGAAATGCACAAGTATTTAATTATAGCAATTGGAATTTTTTTTTAGAATTAAATTTTTTTACTGCAAAAGTTAGTGAATATTGCCCAATTTTGGCCTATATTTTTTTTTCTTTCAGTTACATTAAGTTTTTGAATTTTTTATTTTTAGTGAACTTGTTTCACAATTCAATTAAAATTTTAGATTTTTCGACTTCTCTTGACTAGAAAAATATGAAAATATAAAAAAACATCAAAATTTGAAAGAAAAAATTCACTAAAGACAAACAAAATAGCCAATTTGTGAGTAAAAATATTTTTTGATTTTTAGTATTTTTTATAAATTAGATTAAAAAATTACATTATCAAACTCCCTCTCATGAAATTAAAAAAAAAAGTATAAATTTTTGATCGAATGACTAAAAAATTTTACTAAAAAAACTCAAAAAATAAAATAAATAAATATATATTTAAAAAAAAAGTAAAATGATTAATTGATGTGTTGGTCGAGGCAATAAACTTTAAGATTTCATGGGACCCTACCAATTGTCTCCACGCAACAACAAGGTTGATTTTAATGCCACAGTTAATTTGTTGGGAAAATCTACTATACACACCGCAAATATTGGGGTGGGGGTGGGGGTGGGGGTGGGGGTAGGGTGCACATTAATTTAATAATTATTAGATAAAAAAATTTGATGTGAATTTTTAAATAAATTAATAATTAATAATGATAAATTGAATAACCGATTAAACTTGTTTTTATAAATTGTATTGGTTGTGTTATGAATTTTTGTAATCATTGTTATGAGATTTTTTTATGAATTCTATTGGTATATTTGATAATCTGTATGATTCTTTTATGAACATAATTATAAAAATAATTTAATCACTTCAAAGCATAGTTGATGTGGAACTCACCAATTAAATTTTATTTTTATGAATTTTATTGGCTTGATTATGAATTATTTTGATTTTGTTATGAGTGGTTATGACCCATTGTTGTGAATTATGGTAGTTTCAAACAATAATTTAATTACTTTAAAATCATTAATAACTATGAAACTCGCCAATTATTATTTTATAAATTTTATTAGTTTTGTTATTAATGAATTTGTTATGAATTCTATTTGTATTTTTTATAAATTTCATGAATCTTTATGATTTGTTTATGAATTTTTATGGATATTTTATGAAAATTTGTTGTTATGTTATGAATCAAAATTTAATTTTACAAGAATTTATGGTTAAATTATAGTTTATCTAGTTGACTTACAAAATGACTAATTTGGTTGGTATAAAACAGTGATGCGATGCAATATCAGCTACACAATAGGTACAAATGATGTGTAATGTCTACTATAGCATTTTCTTAATTTGCTTTATGCATAAATTGGACAACATAAAAGACTAGTACCCAAAAAAAATAGATAAAAGATAAAAAAAAATCCCTTACAAAATAAAAAATACGAAACAAATTTAAGAAACTTTATGGCTATATTTGGATCAAGAAGTTAATGGGAGAAAATAAAAAGAAAATAGAAAAAAATTAGATGATCTAACTATTTGAGACTGTTAGATTATTTAACTTTTCGCTTACTAAATTTTCAATTCAAACACAAACAAACTGATAAAAGTGAAAGAATGAAGAGGCTTTGGACCCCAACTAGCTATGGTCCCGCTTCAGATAATTTCAATAGTTCAGAATTGTTTATTTTATATATACTCTGCGAAAAAATAGAATTGATTATACATTCAGTCACATTATTAGATAATATTATTTGTCTTTCAATATGAAAGACTGAAGATTAATAAGATTTTAAAATAAATTATCTATTTTTTAGAACAATTGTGATGCAATAATGTAGCTATTGATTTTTCTCTTTTCTTCTAATAGTTAAATATTTTCACTCAGCTCAATTGGCCTAAAAGAGACGAATCTTAGTATACTAGAAGTGAATGACCAGGCAAACCTATAGTGGCCCCAAACTAACGACCTCTTTAATACAAAATTAAAATATTTATCGATTGATTTTTTTACACGAATGATTGATATTTATAAAATATTTTGTTGTGGGTGGATGTAATTCTTGATATTTTATATATATATAAAAAAGAATTATTAATTAACAACGAAACAAAGAAAATCCTAAAAATATAGATCCTAACAAGGATCCGACAGACCTAAAACTCCTCGTGCCAACACCACGTGCAAAAGCCCCATAATTCAAACTTGATGCTTTCATGGTCCCATTGGGCCCAAACTTTGCTTCTAATTTTTCCACTTTTAGCTCTTTCTAATTGATCCAATTATACGTATATGGCCTGTAATCCACCAAGCCGACACGGCATCACCACCGCCACTTGTCACCGTGATAGAGCTGACAAATGTCCCGGTACAAAGTCCTTAATATGAAGGGAACAAAAAAAAAAAAAACATAAAAAAAATTACAATGGTAATATCACGTGATTGATGACGAACAGTATTAGTATTCGATAACAAGCGAATGTATACATAATAGAACTACTATTTAGTTATTGAATTTTCAAAATTGATTGTTACATTCAAATCGTAAGGGTCATTCGTCCTTATAACATCGATCTCCAATCCAAATCTCTAAAATAAAGATGCAAAATATTGTTTTTAATTCTAAACATATTTACTAGGCAAAACTAAAGGTGAAGAATTTTCCTTTGTGCATATGTAGCACATCTTATATTTAGAAAGTTGTGTGCGTTATTTGATACAGTTTTTGCTTATATTTATGAATTAAAAATAATTTATATAAATTATAAAATAACTAATTTTAGAACCTCTATTTTAAAAATTTTAACTTTTTTTTAAAAAAAAATAAACAATGCTAATATAAGTAATGAAATGCTAAAAAAACGCCGTTAGGACAGTCGATAGTGTATAGAAAAGTGTGAAAATATATAAAAATATGTGAAAATGTATTAAAAAATATAAAAAATATATCATTTTTTTTTCTTTTCATTATATACTGCTTTAACAAGACTCGTATAAATATAAATATAAATTGAATTATCCCAAACAGATACACCCAATCATCATGTCATGTCATGTGCTTCTCTGGGTTATCATGTGAACCATAATTCCTGTTTGTTTGTCCTTTTAGACCTCATCATGTTTTCATTTTTTGCTCTCCAGCCTTGTTTTGATTATGATAGATTTTCACTTTATAATCAATAGTGTTTGGTGCATGTGTATGGAGAGTTAAAGTCAAGCTTACCACATGATTTGATGGGAATCCACTTTTGAGATTTTCAAACATGAAAAATATTACGTGGAAGAAAAAAAATAAAAGCAACTCTAACTACAATTCAAAGCTTCGTATGATTTAGCTAAAAAATTCATATAATTTTTTTTTATTTTTAATTAAAATATAAACTAAAATAAAAAATTATCTTTTTTTTTAATTTGGAATGACTATAATTTTTTAGCAATAAATTAGAAAATAATATTAATGATTTTTGAGTTTATTAAAAA
>BRYE01000023.1:18125448-18127948 GCA_030159115.1 Actinidia arguta var. hypoleuca
TATGAATACTTATTTTTTATATAATTACCTAGATGTCTATGACACCTAGTATATGGATTATTGTTTTGCTTTTAACTTGTCTAACACAAGTGGTTTGTGCTGCAGGACACAGAGGGCTATGCAGCTAATAGGTAAAATTGCCTTCATTAGATTATGTTCTTATAGCTACGATACGGCTTATAAACATGAAATATGAACAAACACATGAGGTTTATTCCGTGCCATGGGAAACATTATTTACCTGATAATTGGCAACTAATCTAGATTTTAATTTGACATGCAGAACACTTGTGCCAGAAGAACAACATGGTCGTGAAGTACATTGTTCAAGAGAAAGAAATAGAGCAGCATCGAAAATTATTGAGGAGGTAATCTATGAAATACATGTAGATTAAAAATGCAGGAATGTTCAACTGGATTGTTTTAATACGACAATTACGTGTACATATTCATTGCAATATTTGATGCCTTTTGTAGAACGAGAAAAGTATCAGATCTCAAGTACTTGTAGACTTCATCCTGATAATGATATCTTTAGGGATCAGGTAGAGAACAAGATCCATGAGGATGTAAATGAATGGCGCTATAGATACAGAAAATTTTCCGGGCAGAGAAATTTCTTGATCAACATTTTGACAACAGACACTACAATCTCCTAAATGTTGTATGTGAACCCTGTTACCTTGTGTCTGTTGATCATATATTCCATTGGTTACATGCTAGATGCAGTTTTTCATCATTTTCATGTTACAAGGGAGCACTTCTCCTGCATTGATTTGCTATTATTTATGATGCTTACTTGCCGATACTTAATTATGTAGTTTGTATACTTAATTTCCTTTTTTAACCGAGCTCATATTGTTTTTTCTCTTCATTCATTTTTTCAAATTTTAAACCTTTGATCACTTGTGAAATTTTACATAAATTAGGGAAGAAAGGCATTGCAACTTCATTTGCAATATATATTTGTCGAGTATGATTATTGATTACTTAAACATGATGCCACTTTGCTTATTTCTTTAAGCACTATTACACATATTGTAGTCTTCATTTCATGATCTAGTTAAATCAGCTAGCCTCGATTTGATTTAATGCTCATTGATTACCTGAAAAGGCTGAAATGGTAATTATAAGTTAACTTTTTTTCTTAGCTATACACTTTGTTCGAAATTGTTGCATTTGCATAAAAAAGTGCAATAAATGTAAACATGCTATATATTCTATTAACTTACTAGTTTTGTTCTTGCTTCCATACTCATGTCAAGAGTCTCACTTCATGTACACGGCTTGAATGATGTTTCTTCTAGGGGATGCTTTCTTCTGCTAGTTACTTACAATGAGATTTTGGTGATTTTATTATCTTTTACTTCTTCGCTTTTCATTTTTCCTTTCTAGTTGTTTCATTCACTGCTTGTTAAATAATTGTTGATGATTTGCAAAAGCATACTAGCGTTGCCTTGTCAATATTGATGCCGCTTCCAATCATCTATCTCATTGTTTACTTGCACCAAAGGTGTGATTCTAGCCCTTTTGAATGCTTCATCTTCCCAATCTTTTGCAGCGAATCTATGCTTTTTTCTATTGCTTTTTTTGGCAAGCAACTGAAGTATTAGCTCTTACTCAATTGATCATGTGAATTAATTTTCTCCAGTCTGTGGACCACCACAATGATTGAGAAAATGGATTGCTTGATTTAGAGTTGCTTTCTGTGCTCAAATAGGATTTTGAGTTTATTGTTCTCTCAGTCATCATTACACTATCATCATTCTGCAATTTTGTTCAGCATATATCCTATTTAGTTGTAAAGAGTTTGTGTTTGTCTTATTAAGTTTCATCTAATCTATTGTTCACCAAGCTCCTTTATCTTCCATGT
Organism: Actinidia arguta var. hypoleuca; assembly: GCA_030159115.1. Taxonomy (NCBI): domain Eukaryota; kingdom Viridiplantae; phylum Streptophyta; class Magnoliopsida; order Ericales; family Actinidiaceae; genus Actinidia; species Actinidia arguta. The sequence goes on from BRYE01000023.1 coordinate 18,127,322, forward strand.
CTGTGCATGTTGATAAATGCATATGAATACTTATTTTTTATATAATTACCTAGATGTCTATGAAACCTAGTATATGGATTATTGTTTTGCTTTTAACTTGTCTAACACAAGTGGTTTGTGCTGCAGGACACAGAGGGCTATGCAGCTAAAAGGTAAAATTACCTTCATTAGATTATGTTCTTATAGCTACGATACGGCTTATAAACATGAAATATGAACAAACACATGAGGTTTATTCCGTGCCGTGGGAAACATTATTTACCTGATAATTGGCAACTAATCTAGATTTTAATTTGACATGCAGAACACTTGTGCCAGAAGAACAACATGGTCGTGAAGTACATTGTTCAAGAGAAAGAAGTAGAACAGCATCGAAAATTATTGAGGTAATCTGTGAAATACATGTAGATTAAAAATGCAAGAATGTTCCCCTAGATTGTTTTAATAGGACTATTACGTGTACATATTCATTGCAATATTTGATTCCTTTTGTAGAACGAGAAAAATATCAGATCTCAAGTACGTGTAGACTTCATCCTGGTAATGATATCTTTAGAGATCAGGAGGCTTAATATTTTCGTTATTTCTAATAATTGCTTCTATCGGGTTTTTTGCGCATATTTTTAA
>BRYE01000023.1:18145448-18147948 GCA_030159115.1 Actinidia arguta var. hypoleuca
TGTAAAAACCGTTTAGAGAGAGAAAGGGGAATAACAGTGCAAAACAGGCTGTCAAAACCGTTTTTCTTTCTTCAAGTAAGGAAAGAAATCGATTGAAGATACGCACTGCTCTATATAAGGGAGAGAGTGTGAGAGTGAGAGAGAGCGGAATAACTGGAACGAGAGAGAGAGAGAGGAGAGAAGAGAAGAGCAGCGCAGAATTGAGTGCAAGAAGCAGAAGGGCCATAAGAAGCAGAAGAAGGCCATTCGAATCAGTCCTGGTCCTGTTCGAATCTCTCCCTCTCTCTCTTTCTTTCTCCACAAACCCACACATTTGTTCGTATATTCGTTCTTTAACTCAGTTTATGTAACTAGGTCTTTGGAAGATTGCAAAGAAATGCTTCTTGTAAGGTTTTTCCGTTGGTATGAATGATGTCTATTATTTTACTTTGAATTATATCTTCTGCAAGATAGATCTATTATTGTTTTCCAAAAACAGTTTGTTGTTTCCTTTGTCTTGCTTGTATTAACAGTTGAATAAATTTTATTGTGATCAGCACTATCAGTTCATTTTTGTCAGTCTTTTTAAGATCCAAATTAGTTGGGATTGTTCAAATTTTCACTTGATACAAGTTAATGTTCCTCCTTTTTTGATAATATCTTGTATTTGCTCCAGTTATGATCGATTTATACAAAAGGGAAGTACCATCTGTTAGTATTCTGACTAGCAAAATTACATTGGGTCAGTTCGTCAACATTGAATATAATAATAAGTTTGTTTGGATGTCAGAGTGACATTTATTGTTGCGGTTCATCATATGGGTCATCTATTGGTTGGTTTCTATAGTTGTATTACTGAATTGAGTGTAGCAGCTTCTAGCCTGGGTCTCCTATGCGTGTTTTGTCACTATTTTGCTCTACTTTTGGGTTCATGGGTTGTATATTTGTATCGTACGAGGGTTGATGACATATGAGATAATGCTATAGGAAATTTAATAACTGGGAATTAGGAGTTAGAAAACATGGGTTGGGTTGGGTTGGGTTTTATTAACGATGTTGAGTGGGGGATTTTTTTTTTGTTTAGGGTATGCATTATTGAATGGCGAAGTTTGATTTCTGGTATTTGATTATTCATCTCTGTCAGGGGGTTATTATCTGAAATTTGAATTAGTGTTTCGCATTAAAACTTTCTTGATTTTCTGTATATTTTTATCTTCTTTTTCGAATCTTGAATTTTATTGCTATGTGCTCTGTTTTTATTATTGCTCGTGTCCTCTGTTTTTTTTATTGCTCATGTGCTCTATTTGTTTTGTATAGAGATCGGCCACTGCTCAGAGGTATAATGGTTACAGAAACTAGATTGGAGTAGTAGTATTTTCACTTTTCTTATTTTTCTTGGCAACCGCAACCTTCTTCTATTTTACATTGCTATTCCTAATATATTTGTGATTGTGGTTCTTTCGTTAGTGTAGCCATGGCTGGTATGGCTGAAGAGGGCGGTTGACGAATCTTGAACATTTTCCTCTTGCAATCTGGATGGGATGCGCTCAATCCATATCCTTTTTCTTAATTCTACTTTCTTTTCATTGCTAAATGATTTTCGTTACTTTTGCACTTAGGTTCCAATAATAGTTTGTTCATCAAACATCTTTCTTATTCTTTAAGGCTCCGTTTGGATACGTGGATTTGAAATCTAGAAAATTCAAATTCATGTCCCAAATTCATTGAGTTTGCTTGGGTGACGAAGAGACCAAAAGATTTGAAATTAAGAAAAATCATCCACTGAATTTCAAGAGCAAAATGAAGAAATTTCAAATAACTTCAAAATAAATATTATTTGACAAATCCTTATAAATTTCAAATCCATGTATCCAAATAGAGCCTAAATGATTTCACTACCTTTTAACTTGCGTTTCAAACATACTATGGTCCACACAACATTTTTTATATTCTCCTTTCTTCTTTCCATTGCATGTAAATATAACTGTGTGTTTGATGATTGATTCTAACAAGAAGTTTTTGGCTTACGTGTGTTGTTTGCATTCCTCTTTTTTATCATGACTAGTCTATTAGGACTTCCAATTCGTCCTTTGCACTTGTGAGATATCTACATTGGACAGCTAATTCTTTACAATATGTGGAGTAGCTGTGTAAATCCTTCTTGCGTTTTAGAAATTCACTGATCTGTTTTCCTTGTTCTATTTTTGCTAGAAAGTTTTTGTATACACTCTGTTTCATTTGAGGCCAATCTTATGACAGATTATTATTAAAAAAATTCATTTCGATCATGTTGCGTTATTCCTTCTTGGTAAAATCTGCAAATGTGTTGCACAGTCTTTGTTCTCTGCAACTCTCTCTCATCTAAATCAGTTTGCGAGAATTGGATTGGATAAATGTTTAAATGCTATATATAACAAAGTTTGGAGGATCCATACTTTGAGTGGATCCATTGGTCTCAGGCTTCAATTCCATTTTGAATTATATCTTCTGCAAGATAGATCTATTATTGTTTTCCAAAAAT
>BRYE01000023.1:18180448-18182948 GCA_030159115.1 Actinidia arguta var. hypoleuca
CTTTATCTTTCACATCTGTGCATGTTGATAAATGCATACGAATACTTATTTTTTATATAATTACCTAGATGTCTATGAATATTCCACCTAGTATATGGATTATTGTTTTGCCTTTAACTTGTCCAACACAAGTGTTTATGCTGCAGGACACAGAGGACTATGCAGCTAAAAGGTAAAATTACCTTCATTAGATTAGGTTCTTATAGCTACAATACGGCTTATAATTATGAAATATGAACAAACATATGAGGTTTATTCCGTGCTGTGGGAAACATTATTTACCTGATAATTGGAAACTAATCTAGATTTTAATTTGATATGCAGAACACTTGTGCCAGAAGAACAGCACGGTCGTGAAGTACACTGTTCAAGAGAAAGAAGTAGAACAGAATCGAAATTTATTGAGGTAATCTGTGAAATACATGTAGATTAAAAATGCAGGAATGTTCAACTAGATTGTTTTAATAGGACAATTACGTGTACATATTCATTGCAGTATTTGATTCCTTTTGTAGAACGAGAAAAGTATCAGATCTCAAGTACGTGTAGACTTCATCCTGGTAATGATATCTTTAGAGATCAGGAGGCTTAATATTTTTGTTATTTCTAATAATTGATTTCTCCTTTTTATTTGCATTAATGGCAAGCTTCTATCAGTTTTTTTGTGCATATTTTTAATTGATACCTGAGGGGCCCTGTACATGTTTTCCCATGCGTTTCATTCTACAACATTTTTGTTAATTCAAGATTTCATTTAGAAAACCTATCAAGTACTACTAATAATCCCAGTCAGACGGATGTTAATAGAATTCATTTTAACTGTTTTTGATACGTAATTGTTGCTTTGGTTACTGTCAGGGCCGGCTTTATCAATAATTATCATAGATTGAGCGCCAAACTAGATGTTATATATTTTGTTAGTGTGACTTTAGAGTATTGCTGGTGGTTTTGTTCTGAATCTGATAACTCCCCATCTTCACGGTCAGCTCCCGTTTTCTTGATTTTGGGCGTATTCAAGAGACACTGATTTCCCATATTCAAAGGCAATGTGTTTCGCTATTGGAGTGTGATGCCTTTCACTTATTAGAGTTTAGGTTTATAAAGTAGCTTATTTGTTCTTTTTCAGGCAGGTATTAGAATTCTATTACCTCATCTTTGTTGTCGTTTAGTTGTTATATTATGATCACTGGATGTTAAAGTAGCTTATTTGTTCTTTTTCTGCCACACAATTTCATGGATGTAGTTCTGTACATTGAATGCAGTTGGAAACTTCTCCCTTCTGCCTTTGCTTGGAGAACTTGGTTCCAACATAAACACTTTTTACCCATGTCTTGGACTTCTGGAACTCTGATTTGATGGACTGGAATTCTTTTTACTTCTTGTAAAAAAGAAGATTTGTTAGATCTCCAAATTACCAATAGTTCATTTATGGCAAAACGGAAGAGATAGCCTTTGTCGCCAAGGTCTTCCTCTGTAATTGTAATTTTCTTCCCTCGCTCCTAAGTAGTCAGATTGATACTTCTGTTGTTTACCTTTTGCATTTTCCAGTGATATTCAAGACTTTCCGCGGAGCAACAGCAGGTACTATCAAAAATTGGTATTTCATGAAAATCTGACAAATTCCTCTTCTATCTTCTTTTTCTGCAAATTGCTTCATTTCCATGATAATGATGCTTTTGCATATCTTGGAAAACTGGTTCCATTTATCCGTAAAGTACGGCCATGGAACTGATAATTATTTATTGAACTGAATAATGGGACTTATTTTCAGAATTTTAGACTTCAAACTATTAAAAAGTTTTCCGGGTGAGTTTTGTTTCTCGGATTCTAATTTTTCCATGTTTTCTTGGCCAGATCTCAATTTGCTTCCCATCCTTTGTAATTCAATCGAAATTCTTTCCAGTTGTTGATGAGCGATTCGTTATGTATGCATGTATATTGCATCCATGTGATTACGGTCTCTGATTTTACCTGATTTATTCATGATTTGTGTTATGATCTGTGATCTTTTATCGATTATTTTTGAATTACTTGCAATGGTTGATTGATTTTGCCGTAATTTCGTTGGAGTTGATTTGTAATATATGCATAACAGTTGAATATGCTATAGACAAGATATTTCTTTTTCTCCTCTTTCTCTCTCTCGGTTCTTCTCCCTCTCTCTCGGTTCTCCCCTCTCTCTCGGCTTTGTTTTTTTTATTTTTTTGTTTTGTTTTGTTTTTGTTTTCTTCAAAAGCTATACTTATACATACATATACATATATATATATATATATGTATATATATATATATATACGAGCAACAGAGAGAAAAGGACACGCATGTCCTGACTCAGCCAATATTTTGATCAAATTACACTTTTTTTCTCAAACTTTTAAGTACTTTCATTATCTCCTCTTAACTTAGATGTTTATTTAATTTTATCTCAAAAGTTTTGAATCTTTCAATTTAATACCCAAACTAGTTTAACTATTTATGTTTGCACCCATAACTTTAATTA